>JAZHYW010042752.1:0-13881 GCA_037355805.1 Ixodes ricinus
CTGGAATAGCAGAGAAAGGGATCTTCCCAGTAACCCTTAACTTTCAAAAACTTCCTTCTAATAATCCTTGTTCAAACCCCATAACTTTTGTATTTCCCAATAGTCAATCACCAAAGCAGCCTTTCAAAGGCAGCTGCCACTTCAGTCCTCTTATTAGCCGTTTCGGGACTCCCAGCGAAACATCATTTTCAAATTTACCGGGAACCTGTTGCAATGCCGAACTTCATCCACCAGCTCTGTGTCATTGTGACCTTTGTTTAGTATGATTATTCATTTATTTCTGTTGTTTTATTTTATGCCCCGGCTACCGTGTGCACTAGTGGGTAAAATCAAGGGCGTCTAAGCAGCCTTTTGCCTAATCAACGTTTCTTCACAATTCAGTAGTGCGCAATTCTGTTTTAGATAATGGGTACAGGAAGCGTAACGAAAAGCAGGCTGTATCTTCTTGTGACGTCAAGCCAAGATTGAGTGTCACCCTTTCTACAAACACCCGTCGCTGAAGGACTCAGCATAAAAAGAAGATCCTGGGTTTATCCGAGGCCAGTACAAACACAGGAAGTAATCGTGCCAAATTATAAGAAAATCGCCATGATCTAATCAAACAACACAAAAGATTGGTTCTTTGTTTTGTGTTTAACATCAGGACTGGAATTATCTAACATAGTGAAAGCACCCAAATAATATTGAAGCGACTGTTCTGCCTGTTAGCTGCCTACCCTCGCTACAATCCACCGGACAAGATTCAAATCCACGGTCAGGGATTTTCTTTTCTGATATTCAATCAAATTGATCCTCGAACTTTCTCTTTCAAACATCCCACAAAAGGTTCACGAATGTAAATGTTAAGAGGGCGTACAGTTTTGAGCACAAAGCTATAGACCACAAAGAGGTTGCGAAAGCCGTTACCTCCAACGGGCAGTGCCTTCTGTCGCCATCGTAAAATGTGAGGTGCCCTTTTTCATTTGAAGACAGAAGTTTTCACTATACCAGAATAATTTCTCCATTCTTCCATTTCTCTATTTCAGTATATATTGACCTTTTCATTCCTGACATTCCCTTTAGCTACGGTGGCGGGACATCAATTCAGTTTATCCGGCGTTAAGTACGGTAACGACATGTAATGGCAATGGTGAGTCTTGAAGATGGTGAAAAACAAGAACCGACAAGAAACGACTACGCCACCAAGAATCTGAGATCAGAAAGAACGACGCAGATGAAGACAACGAATGACGGAGAAACAAGATCCGATAAAACACGGACCACTCCGACTGTGACGACAAACGACGACGGCGAAGGACGAATAGCGAGGAAGAAAGACTGCGGCAACGATGACGGGAAACGACAAAGCCGACGACAACATCAAACGAGGACGTCAAAGACGAGCAACGCCAGCTGACGATGAACAATAGCTTTGATAATGAACGGCGAGAAGGAACAGCGACGGAAAATTATAAAGACGAGTATAGACTAGCGGTGCAAATCGGCATCGCGAGTTCTATCGTTAGTGGTAGCCGAACCTAACTATATCCACAAAACAAGAACCGTAAATATTACTATTCATAGTCGACGTTTGTGTAACTATCGTCAGTAGCATCAATAGGTGATTATTATTACCATTAAATGCTCGAACTATCGGTAACTAGAGAAATGGAATGTATAGACGACTTGCGGCAGCTGTGCACGGGCGCTGCCATAACCAACCTTCAGTTTTTGTTTAATCTTATTCCGTTCACTTCACATCATCATTCCCACAACAGGACAGGTTCTTGTCCCTTTTTATTCTACTGCGTACTTCTCCCCAGCGTGGGGCTTTGCGAAAGCTTGTCAACGCCCGCTTCATTAACTCGGCATCTGGGAGAGACCAGAAAAGGGCAATATCAGCGTGTTCTAAAGCTCAGGCGTTGTCTAAAGAAGAGCAACGTTTGAGCCTTTGTCCCCCAAAACTTCATCACTGGAGGATCAACGGAGCCACGGTGGAAGAAGAGAGAAGTGTCTGAACGAGGTCTGCGTCGGTGGCGAATTTTCACTCAGGGTTCCCAGCATCTCTCGACAGGGGCACTAACGGTTTGGTGGCTTTCGAATCGAAGCGCGCGCTCGCCGGTTCGCCCGCGCGCGGCGCATAGGTGGTGGTGGTACAAACTTTATTGAGCTACTTTAGGAAAGCACAAAGGTTGGGGTGGAGCCCTCAGTCCAGGGCTCCAGTGCTTTCTGCTGCAGCCACGGCTGGCTCAGGAGAGCCACGAGCTCTCCTGAGCCAATAAAGATTATTATTATTATTATTATTATTATTATTATTATTATTAGCTCTTGACCGCCAGATCAGAACGAGCTGGTTCTTGGGGAAGGAGCTGCGCAGCGAAACTTCCCTGGCCTCGCGTTCGGAGGGAAGGGTGGAGGGGAAAGGGTCAGGGACAGACCCACGTAACGTGGTAGAGGGATGAGTGATCTTTACAAAAGGGACATTCGGCTGAGTATTGTTGATGAAAGAGTTTGTGCAATAAAGCTAAGTGTGTTTATGTGTTTGTCTGGAGTTGTCTCCAAGCTGTGGCCTCCTCTCGGGTCAGCATCTCGTGCGGCGGTGGATACTCTCTTCTGTATTCCCTGTAGAATGCTAGAAGGTCCGTGGGGTGCACGGGAGAGGCAAGGTGCTGTGCCTCGTCTTCTTTTTGTGGGTCGAGGACTCGATTCGTTGAACGGCGGCCGCTGGCCGTGGAAGGATTGAGTGGCTCGGAAGATACCAGCTAGAGCCGCAGCGTGCGCACGCCGATTTCCCTCCACGTGTGCGTGACCGGGCGTTCAGACGAGGCCTTTATGTTAGAAATGTATGTGCGAATAAGAACGGTAGCGTTGAAATAGACCCAATGCGGTTGTGCACTGCCTCTAAATGGGTATTTCTTTTAGAGCCACGTGCATTTCAGTTTGTCTTGCAGTGTGCCGAGCCTTAGAGGGTAATGACACGCCAAAAATAAAATATGAGATAACAGTACTGCTAGGACCCATTGTAGGTTCCTATGATCCCGCTAAATTTGTTTTGAAAATGGCGGCGATAGTTTCGTGGATAAGTCGATTTATATGCGGGTCCCTTGGAGGGGCAGATCCGGGCGGAGCTGAAGGCTGGCTACATAGGCAGCCTCCCGCGCGGTGTCCCCTTGCACACACTCACAGACTCGGCTCTCTTGGCGTCTCGAGCTTCAGCTTCCTCGTTTACCTTCCGCATTTCGAGCATGCGGTCCGTGACGATTACGTCTATGGCATCGCTCGCCGTGTCAAAGGCGAGCGACTTCGACATTGATCGCAGCAGCGATGAGAGTGATTGCTATCAAGAGATACTGGAAGATGTTCATTTTGACTGCCACCCACTGGCCGACCAGCTCAAGCGACGGCGAGTTACAGACGAACCCGCCGTGGTTACCGTCGTCCGGGAATATCTCGCAGGCGCATGCAGGGTTGAAGGTCAACGGGCCGGGGGCGAGAGCGAGAATAGCGTTCGGGTTACCGAGTTGCGTGAGCGGTTTTAATCGTACCGCGGCGAGGAGAGCTTGGGCGATCATGGGAGCTCCTAGAATGAGAGAGCGTTCATGGTCACGTGGTTTATGGATACCATGGTGTGACTAAGTTAGCCAGTGTTGCCCAACGTTATTAGAACAACTCAGTTCTGGAACTCCGCTACGGAGGGGTCCCTTTGCGTGGCGCCGAGCGCGGTTCAAACAGGCCCGGAATACGGAACCCGGGTCAGCCTCGTGCGCCGGAACCCGTAGTGACGTCAGCGCTCCCTCCGTACGGGCGGTGACGTAATTACGGCTTCCGCCACCCGGTCAGAGTTGAAAAATTTTCAACTTTTTCCTTCCCGGGTTGTGACGTAGATTTCCGTATTTTCTCCGCGGCCAATCAGCGCGGCGCGCTTCCTCCTCCGCCTCCTTGCCACCGGCGTTCACGCGGTTCCGCGTGTGAATGCCTCAGATGCTCCGTGCTTGCTTGGGGAGTGGCTGCGACGTAGAACTTCTTGCCCGTCTCCGACGCGAGGAAGGCTCGCGAAGAGTGCCGCTGCCGCGAAGAGTGCTGAAGTTGCCGCTGCGTTTGACGTGCCCGAGAAAACCTATAAATTAATTCAGCTAGTTCAGCGGTACCCCTGGATCTACGACAGGTATCGTAGCGACCACAAGCACCAGGACAAGCGAAAGACCTCGATACTGCTTTTAATACTTTATTCACATGGTTTCGAAGACACGGGAGGTGGATGCAACCCGATGAAACGGCATCTTCAATGCAAATATGAGTGGCCTTCAGAAAGGCCGTTTGTAGAGGCAGGCAGTGGTTGGCTTGCTGGCTGCAAATAGACCGGAAAGGCACTGGGATGCACTTAAAAGGTTAAAATGGTGAACGACACCGGTACGCGCTGTAGATGAGTTTTTAGGCAGTACTGTACGACCGCTAGGCCTAGAATCTTTAACACCCGTCACGCAGTAGTGAAACACGAACGTCTGCTGTTACGATGCTCATCCAGATCGAAACGGGCCGGGGTGGGGATTGAACCCAAGATCCCTGGGTTCTGCAGCGCGAGCTTTCGTGCAGAATTCACTCGCAAGCAGCTTGTAAGCACACATCCTAGCTAGCACAAAGGACAAGGAAGCACAACGGGCTTCCGTCATAGATGCACTGAAGGGAGCACAACATAGTAAACAGAGAGTGTGTCGTATCAGCTGCACATCTGCATACCATTGCTATTTTTTTATAGCACAGACGCAGTAAAATATGACAAGCGGGTGACTGTTATGAAGGCTTCTCTCGTGCTCCTGCCACGTTAAAAATGATATAAACGTGGTTCCACTGCGGGAGCGCACGCTCCACGTGAGTATTCCTGTGAGCGACGCGCGGGCCCACGTGGAACGCCACTTGATATATAACATGAAAATAATCCAAAATAAAAAGCAGCACACCCTACCTGGCTCGTGACATTCGGAAGCACTCGAAGAAGTCCCGGCCGTCGGGATCTTCGTACACCAGTCTCACGATGGTGGCATACTCGCCGAGCTTTTTCCGAGACTTCAGGAGCTCGCGGACGGCCTTTCGCTTCTTTTTCTTCACGCTCCGCAGGTACTGCTCACACGCAGCCGCGAAAGTAGTCAGCCGACGCCAGTCGATAGTTCTTGCATATGTGACGTACCTCATGCTCATCGCACAAAGGTTCATAAGTGAGGCAAATCAAGCTTCGTAGTCGGGATCCTGCCGAGACGACGCCCTCGCGAAAAACAAAGCGACGAAAACGAGGCACCAGTGCCGCTTTATAGGCCTCCTGCTTTGCCCAGGAGGCGCTGCAGAAAAGTTGTCTGGCAGCGCCCCCTACGATTTGTTTATAGGTATTGGGTAGTACAAACTTGCGCATTCCAATTTGTCCCGCGTGCAAACGTTAGCCGGCGGCGCCGGCGTTATGAATTCCTTCCGTGCGATTTTCTTATGGCAAGGAATCGAGCCAATTTCTAACGTGGAACGCTGCTTTCGTTCGTCAACACTTCGCAAAGAGAATAAACTCAGCGACGCAAGCTACGTCTACGCTGTACAAGAAGCCGCCAATTTGGTGTCGGCGTGACGCCACTCGCAAAAACAGCGAGCTTCTTATGATATCGAGCTTGAGGTGAGCATTACGAGATACGTTAACGCACCTTGTAAGTAAAAACTCCAAAACTGCAGCCCCTCCGTACAGCCAACGCTATCAGCTGATGACCAACCTCGAAAATGCGCGAAAGCAGACGCAAGCGATCGAGCGTCGACCGGCTGCCTGTCGGCCGAGCACATTGTTGATATTGATATTTCTTTATTTAACTCTTGAGGACAGTTTGGTCACGACAAAAGGCCAGTGGCCCGTACTCGTAGGTCTTTGGCACCATACAAGACACACGCACACACTCGCACACGTAAATAAATAAATAAGTGAGGGAGGCAAGCGCGGCATCGAGCACAATAATAATAATAATCTTTATTTGCAAAGAAGTTTAACCCCAAGTGGCTTGCTCGGCTAGAACAGAAAGGCCAAAGCCCGTAAATATTGTGCGTCTGCTAGCCAACCACCCGGGGGCAGGAGAAAAACGAAGGAATGCACGCTGCCTCTCGAGCTCTCGCAGCTTTTCTTGCACATCTGCGATGTATGCTTCACGCAACGTAAGATCAGCAGTAGGAGCTCCGCCTCCAGCACATGCTTGTTGCTTTCTCTGGTGCGTAGGTGCGCAAGTATGCTCGATGTATAATTCGTTTCCGACGCTACAAACGCGAGCATGTGGCCCTGAACAGTGCTTGCATGCACAAGCGCGCGTGCTTGACAGGGACACCGAAAGCCCGCAGCTCGCGCTTGTAGCATCGGCTGCGTCTGGACCTAAGCTGAAACGAAGTATAGTGGTATAGTTCAATCAGATTGCGTAAAATTCGCATGACGCACGTTTCGATGCATGCCACGGCCGCTTGATCGAGTGGCCGTGCCTTTGCAAAACAACCTGGAGGGCGAAAAAAAAATTGTATCGCTTACTTAGTGCGCTGGGCGGCTAGTATCGTTCCCTTCGCTCGACTTTGCACGGTTTCAATGGGAATCTGTAGAACTTCACTCCGGGGTTGATCCCGTTCTTGACAGTTGACGACGCAACAGTACCGCCGACGGCGACGGCGAACGGAACCCATCGAGGCCGCGCATGTTGCTCCCGGTTTCGACGTGCTTGGACGATGGAGGAACTAGCTTGGGGCGAGCTCGGGTCCCCGCGGTAACGTTGTGCGGTGACGATTACGGGTGACATATTTTGAATCGTAACCACGCGAACGCAACGCACAATTAACAGCAGCGCACAGACGTGAAAGCCACCCGAACTGCTTTGCTACTACGCGTACGGGGCCGCGGCGCCGCGTGCCGGCGGCGCCGCGGGGGCTTGTACTACTCAGACGTTTTATTGCCCGGCACCGGAGGGCGCCACGATACGCTCAAAGCTTCAGCGCAGGAGGCCTATAGACGGAGCGCGAAGCGTGCCCGGCGCCCGGCGTCGCCCGGCATCGCCTGCTTCGCCTGCGACGGCGACGACTCCGCTTGACGACAGCCGTTGATTGGTTGCCTGGGGAGCCGCCGTGACGTCAGCTCCCGTATGCCGGGGCCCGTCCGCGCGCCGCTCAAACCAAACCGTGACGTCGGCACTGCACAACGGACGCCGGACGTGATTACGTCACTACGGATTCCGGCATCCGGGCTGGCCCGGGTTCCGTAGTCCGGGCCTGTTTGAACCGCGCTTTAGAGGGCGCGCGCTCCGCATTAATACTCGCTATCATCATCATTGACGGCGCGGTTCTGGCCTTTCTTACGGATAACAGCAGCAGACAACTTTCAAATTAGTTTCTGCTGCTCCTCGACAGGAGTCGGGACTCAAAAAGCAGCCGCGGAGCAGTATCAGATGAAAACGCGTGGATTAATGCGCCGGCAACGCCACCTAGCTGCAAAAAAATCGGACACGATTTTGGACCCCTTCAATGTACAGCGTTTATGGGAAGTTCCATAACTGAGTTGATCTAGTAACGGTGGTGTTGCCTGGTCGCCAGATGAAAATGATAAAATTCGTAAATTGATCATTGCAATTACCAGAGCTCTAAAAATCGGAGTAACTTGGTGTCTATACTAAGTAAGCCTATGAGCATTCCATTTCAAGAATAATCTACTCGTTTAATTTTCGTGTCACAAACCCTTTAATCAATCGTTCGCAGAAACGGCAGAAACCCCTGGTTCCCTCGCGTGAGTACTCTCGCAAGTGGGTGCGATGCAGAGGCGAGGCTTCTTCGATACAGTGCCACGTTTGACGACAGCATTTTCCTAATAGCTTGCTCGCACTCAGTTTTGTTTCCCGTACGCCGGAGTTTTCCGAACTGTGGGTCAACTCCCGACAGATTCAACAGGGAGTCGCCAAAGCGGCTCCTGAAGGTGATGGAATGTCATCGAACTTGTCTTCTCTTCGATGGCGTCGATGAGAAAATCGGTAGCGGTAAAGTCCGAATGCAACCAGGTGCTCTGCGTATTTGGACTGGGATACTGAATTGCAGGAAGCCTTCGTGGCCGCTGACGCTCAGTCAGCTCAATGCCGTTCATTAAAAAACGTATGCGACGCGCCCGAAAAAAAAGAAACCGAAAGAGGAGGGAGGCGGGAAGGAGGCACTTCCCCTCCCGCCTGCCTCGTGAAAGGAAAAAATATCTCGTTCCTCCCTTCTTCTCACGTCCGCTTGGGGTGCGTCAGTAGGAGGGAGTAAAACGAGCCGTTGCCACCTTTTTACTCCTTTTTTGCTTAAAGCGTATGACGGGGCGTGGCGAAGTGGACGACGAGACATCGTTCTACGCCGGCGCACGTTGGGTTCGCCGACGCCGAAGGATAAACAGCCCAGGTTCATTGGTAACGCCGATCCCGTTCGGGGCCTGAACTTACGACAAGGCGACAATGCGAACAGGTCCTCGGCGCGGCAGCCATGAGCCTAACCCACAGCCAATTGGCTAGCCGCTTCGCTCCAACCCTTCGATCATTGAATGTGTCCGACTGTGTCACGGTCCAAAAACGTTTAGCTTTTTTTTTTTTGTAAGTTCAATTTGGTTGTAGGAACTCTCAAAATAATTCAAATTTCCAGAAAAATTGTTTTTTCCATGTTCCTACGTTCAATTAGGTCCGTTCCCGCGCAAATTTTAAACCAGTTCAAAAATAATTGGAGGCCCCTTTCCATCATAGATATAAAAGAATTAAATTCAGTGACTCTTCGGATAAAATTGATGGCGTTGAGATTGAAATTGGTGGTAACCTGGTTGAAATTCAGTTGCTAAAGAATAAAATCCCAAAAAGGTATACGATAGTTTTGTTAACATATTCAAAAATATTTATGAAAAAACAACTCAAATATGCAGCCAGCACAAGTAAGCGTAAAAACAAGAGAACCAGTGGGTGACTAAAAACCGGATGACTTTATGATCTATTTTATAAAAACGGTGATCTATTATATAATAAAAATATATTAATAAAATACTTCGGCGCTTCATTTCAAAATATAACTTATTAACTAGCACGTAATATGAATTCAGGAAGCACATAGGAACCACTGACCTGTTAAAAGATATTTTCGACTATGGAAAGGAATATATGGACAGAAGTAAATATGTTCTAACTTTATTCATAGAATTTAGTAGGTCCTTTGAGACAATAAACCATAATATATTACTAGAAAGATTACACAGTGCTGGTATTCGGGGGAAAGATATATGACTTCTTAAAGAATTATCTTAATGACCGGTATCAGATAGTACGACTTGGCTCAAAATAGCAGAGAAATCAGGTCAAGCAGGGAGTACCGCAAGGTACAGTACTGGTTCCACTGTTTGTTTTTTTTCATTTATTCGTTAACGAGATAGCCCAAGTCAAATAAAAAGGCTCGAGGTACACCCAAACACTTCTTATGAGTTGTGAATGCGAAAGCACGCACGCCACTCTTCGCTCCCTTCTTTAATCTGCGGCGTACAACGCGCTGACCTTGGGCGTGGAAACGGTGGAGCCGCTGCCTGCGGACACACAGCGCCATCGGGTGAGTGATCGTTCAAACTGTCGGTGTGCCTTGCGGCGCGAGGAAGAAACAGACAGCAACGTAGTTCCCCAGAATAACAAACGCCTCGGTTTATTCCATGCGCCGTGCATATTGCCACGCGCCGTACAACCGATAAGAGGCGAGCGAACGCGGTGATCAGTGATAACACAACAGTGTGATAACACAGTCAGGATGACACCACACAAACATACGCCTAGCGGCCAATGGGGGCCTCGTCGACGCGCGTCAGCCAATGGGACCGAAAGTGTAAATGGTTCCGTTGGCTCACTTTGCGCGGGGTTTCATCAAGGTGCCGTTTTGCATGGTTTCAAAGCTAATGACGTCGGCTCGCTCCATCAGACAGTTAATGCTTTCGCATTAAAAAGTAAGCTCTTTTAATATGCAGACGATGTGGTAATCTTAGATGCACAGAAAAATTACGAAGTAGCTGTAAAGACGACACAAGATAATGGTACTGAAAAAGATTAAATTGTTGTAAACGTTCCTAAAGCAGAAGAGTGTTGTCCTTCAGAGACCCCAGGAAACAAATCCTAAGTGAACTACTTATAAAAATGCCCCAGCAGAATAGCAATAATTGCTCATCGTTCCGCTGAAATACGCTGATATGGTCAAGTACCTAGGGATGCACATAGACATAAGTATTACATAACGTAACATCTTTATTTTCCATTTACAATGGTGGAGGCCGAGAAAAAAAGCCGCACGAAACGGCTATTAAATAGGATATTCATGTAGAGCAAATATCTAAAAACAATTAAGGATATCAATGGCACGGATGTATCACCTAAAATATCTGGTTTCTCTAATACACAAAGAATGATATACAATTCACTGGGCAAGTACAGATTTCAATGCGGGAAAACAGTCTACGGACACTATGCCAAATATTTACAACTAAAAAAGAATCGATCCCAAAAAGGATAGCCAAAAATACAGGTATACCCAAGTGAATAAATTGATCTGCAAGACTATATGCGTAAAGAACTAGGAATGTTGCGTTTTAGAGACTATGAGGTCTGATATTATAATAAAACAATTTTTCAACAACAAACATGAACTGGGAAATGACAAAAGAAAAAAGTTAAGGCAGAATAGATTTTTCATTGAACCATTTATTTATACCAAATACGGAGAGGCTACAAAAATTATTATGTACCCAAGATTTTTAATTTTTTTACCTCAAGAGTTATTCGAGATGAAATCCCCCAAAATAAAAGAGCTGTCAAAACCCCAACTACATGACCAGAGTAAAAAAAAATAAACGAAGACACTTCAGATTGTTTATGTGTAGGAATGCGAAAGCATTCGTACACGCAGCGCATTCTACAAGCAGAGCGCCACCTCTTCCTTTTGCACAAGGCGCTCCGGCGGTGACATCACGCTGCCCACTGCGCAGGCCGCGCGCACGCCAGCTCCACAGCTTCCGTGATGATGCGTCTGCGTTGCTGTGCTTTCGGGCCAATTAATGGGACTGTGGTGCCGTTTTCCTCAGCCAATGGGAATGAAGGTGCCGTTTTTTCCTGCGGGCAGGTAGGTAGGTAGGTAGGTAGGTAGGCAGGTAGGTAGGTAGGTAGGCGGGCGGGTAGGTAGGTAGGCGGGTAGGTAGATAGGTAGGTAGGTAGATAGGTAGATAGGTAGATAGGTAGGTAGATAGGTAGGTAGGTAGGTAGGTAGGTAGGTAGGTAGGTAGGTAGGTAGGTAGGTAGGTAAGTAGATAGGTAGGTAGCTAAGTAGATAGGTAGGTAGGTACATAGGTAGATAGGTAGATAGATGTTTATTTATATCACATTCAAGCACCTGATACTGGAGGCCCGCGGAAAAGAGCTGTCACGGACAACGTGACGAAGCCACTGGACCCCCAAGATGACGTTTGCACAGTAGCAGCAAAGGGAAAAAAAGAACTTTACATACAGTATGACTTCGTAGTACTTACAAAAACAACACACGAAAAATGCACTTCATAAGTTGACATCACAACCGCGTGACACGAAAAATAAGAAACGAACCTAACAATGCTTACATGTCATATACAGCAAAAATGCAACGTACAGTCAGATTCTTGTTCAGAAAAAAAAATATAGACACTTGCAGAAGAACAGCAAATTCGCGCGGGGAAACAACCACACGCGACGTTCATATTCGTAACCAAACGACAAAAATGTATCTTACTTTTTTTTTGTTAATGCAAGAAATATTTGGGTGGTGAAATAGGTATGCAACGCTTTGAATGAACTACTATCTTGCATTGCGATATCTTCATCATTTAATCTATTTAGTAATCTGGGCAGTTTGTTTCGCAGCGTCTCTTGATGGTAAAATGTAAGATACGTTATTACCTTTCAAGGCTCGCTATGGCGCGTTGTGCAGGATTACTTTGTAAGCTAGCTAGATTGTTTAGAAACGTTCGCTGAACTTTGATATCTTGCTTAAATGATTTGCAAAGCATATAGTTTTAAATGGTTGTGATTGGTAATACGCTATTTTAAAAAAAATTCAGATGTATGAAAGTTGAAACGCACATTTTCTTACGATTCTCAGGAACCTTTTCTGTAGAGCATGAATTTGATGTTGGTTTTTTTGTGTGTGTTGTGGATGCCCATTCTAAGTGACAGTAGTTAAATTTGGCTCAATACAAACTGTTATAGATGAGAAGCATAATATTTCGTGGCAGTATGTGTCGATTGCGATGAGACAAGCCCAATATTTGGGACAGTTTAACGGTTGAGAGAATCAATATGTGCGTCCCATGACAAATTTTCTTGAAAATCAACACCTAGTGTCTTAAAGGGATGCTGAACCGAAATCTGGATTCAACAAAACACGCGGCAAAAGCGTGCAACGGGATGCTACAAACACCAAAACATCACTCATACAGCGATATCTCAAACGGATGACCGTATTTTTCAAGAAAAGGAGGCGCATTTGACAGGTTTGTTGACGTCATGTTTCTCCGAGAAGGAGAGGAACGGCCTCGCGTCTTCTCCGCCTCGCCGCCTTGAGGAGCGAAGCGAAGAGAGGAGGAAACTAGGTACGTTGACGTCACGCGCCTCGTCGGCCTTGTTCAATCTCGACCTCTTTTTCTCAAAATACGGCCGTCCATTCGAGATATCGCCTTACGAGTAGTGTTGTAGGGATCGTAGCGTCCCGCCTACATCTCCTGCATTGTTTTTCTGGAATCCAAATTTCGGTTCACCATCCCTTTAAAGTTAGATACAAGAGCAATAGGAGTATAATTTAATAATATTTGCTGTTTTACTATTCTTGTTTTGCTCCAAAATAAGACTGCTTTGGTACGGTTTGTATTTATTTTTAAGCTGTTTTGGCGTGTCCACTTATCTAATCCTCGTAACATTCTCTTTGCTCTATTGACTAAATCATCGGTTGACATTCCCGTGAAAAATATGCTGGTATCGTCCGCGTAAATAATGACAGCCGCATCGTATTGTCGATATACAAATTTTAAAAAAAGGATACAGAAGGCTGCCTAGTGGCACGCCACAAGTGAGAGGAAGTGTATCTGATAAATTTTTATTGATGCGGACTGTTTGAATGCGATGGCCTAGATACGACATGATCAAATATACAGCCTTTCCACGAAAACCATAAAGGTGAAGTTTCTGAACCAGTACTATGGGTTTGATATGAACAAATGCCTTCGTGAAATCGACGGACAGTCTAAGAACCAGCAACTATCAGTATTAATTACTTCTGTGCGAAAAATGCAGATTCTGCGCCTAATCCTTTGCCAAAAACCAAATTGAGAATCATTTAGGAGATTATGTTCTCGCTCGAAGTCACTAAAACTGCTTAAAATGACTCTTTCTTGTACTTAAAAAAATTGGAAGTATTGATACTGACGGTAGTTACTCACGTCGTTTTATCACCTTCTTTCTGTATCACAGTTACACGTGCCACCTGCACTTTACAAATAGAGATAGTGTGACTAAGACAAAGATTAAATATATGACGGCGGTCCCACGGCCCCAACCATAATACCGATGGCAGCTGTGCTAACGCTCCTGTTTGCGGTGCAAATGTCACGTCTGTGCACGTGTCACATATTTTTTTCTTCTTGAAAATAAATTGCCAATTCATCATCACTATATTTTAGTGCAAAATATGATACGCATGTTTCAAAACTTAACGCACAATAGGAAAACAAAAAGTGCAAGTTTCGATATTTTCAAGGACATACTCTCTATGCATTCCAAGTTTCTAGACTTGTAATGCATCCAAGACGCGCTTCTTTTTTTTTTTTTATTAAAAGATGAAGGACTCAGCAAT
>JAZHYW010042757.1:0-10531 GCA_037355805.1 Ixodes ricinus
TGAGACGTCAATACTGACGCACCCCTTTTGCGAACCTAAAATTTTGAAGGCCCTGTCCCCCCTCGCTAGGGGGACAAGGCACATGAATCCCAGCATGCGGATACGACATTTTTACCTTAACATCCCGACTCAATGCCCATCCCCAAATATTCGAGCACGACACCTTTAGAAAAAAATATTTTTTAGAAACACCGAGTTATCGACCACCTCTACAAAAGCCTGAACCAAGCATACTCATACCGTGGCTTGTTTGCTCCGTGCTGCCCCGGAGTCAACTCAAGCTGACAATGTTTTTTTTTTTTTTCAAAATGGAATCTCACTGCTCTAGTCTCGGTTTCACTTGTTGAGGCCGGTGGTTACTTTTGTAAAGCCTCCTCCTGCGCGCCTCCGAGTCAACATTTTTGACAATGGCCAGCCCCCGGGCTTTGATTTTGCGCTCCTTGACGAATGCGGAACCTGCATACAGGCAAACAAAAGCTCCTTGAAAATATTTTCTTTTGGTGACCGAGAACAAACCTCGTGTTCCAGATTGGAGCCACTTGCTGCCAAGAATCGCTGCACATATTGCCGCGAGCGCAGCTGACCAAGCAGGCAGCGCGCTCGTGGCCTAACGGTTATCGCGCGTGCCTTCCACGCAGAAGGCCAGGGTTCGATTCCTGGCCGCGCCTACACATTTTTGTTAACGCTGTAATGTGATGTTCTAGTAAATTCGAGAGCCGCCTTGCTAATTCGAGGTTAGAATGTTCTACGAACCGAACCTTCTACGCCGAATGTTCTGGAGCCCACGCGTGTACAAAAGGGGCTTCGCCTGGCAAGCCGAGTCAGTTTCGCCCCAGCGTTCGACTCTGCTCTATCGCCGATTTCGACGCCCGCGACGCTCTGCTGTAATCTTCTGTTTCCTTTTATTTTTGGGCACAAGTTCGCCCTCATTAAACGTTCAGTTTCCTCAGTTATTCCTTGTTTCGTCACCTCGTCATTCGTGACATTTTGGTGGAGGTGCGGGGTAACGCATGCCCCTGCCGCGTACCCCTCCGAGGGCCCGCAGTGCAAGTCCGACGCCAAGCCCGCGAAGAACCAACGAAGGCACTACCGAGATCCGGTTCAGTCGCCGCAACCTCGGCCTACCCCCGGAACTTGGACCACTGCCGGACAGGACAAAGAAGCTGCCGAAGCCGACGATGACCACCACGTCGCAGCCAGACGGAACGCCAGCGACGTCCATTGTCTACGTGCAGGCCCCACCAAGGACGCCGCCGAATTTCAGTGGCAATCTCCATGAAGATGTGGACGACTGGTTGGGCCAGTACGAACGCGTCGCACGATTCAACGGATGGGGTCCTGAGCAGAGCCTGCGAAATGTCTACTTCGCTCTGGAAGGCACTGCACGCACCTGGTTCGAGAACCACGAAGCGTCAATTTCGTCATGGCAAGACTTCCAGGCGGAGCTTCGACGCACTTTTGCCAGCCAGCAGCGACGTCAGCGGGCCGAAGAACTTCTTCAAGCAAGAAGCCAAGGGCCGAACGAGAGCGTCACAAGTTTCGTCGAGGACGTTCTCCGCCTCATGAACCGCGCCGACCCAAACGCTCCTGAGGAGAAGAAGCTGCGGTTCCTGATGCGAGGAGTGAAAGAAACCATCTTCGGAGGCCTTGTGCGGAACCCGCCTATCACCGTCCAAGACTTCATAACCGAGGCTACTAACATCGAACGTGCCCTACAAGCACGCGCCTCCCACTATCAGAGACTTCCTGGCGTCGCTGCCCTCTCGCCGTCCAGCTGCAGCATCCCGGACATCCGCGACATCATCCGGGACGTCGTCCGGGAGGAAATCAAGAAGTTCCTGCCTGCTGCCCACCAGCCTGCTTCGCTCTCAGTAGCCGAAGTTGTCCGCGAGGAAGTTCAGCGGGCGTTCCACCCTGAGGCTCCTGCCAGCGTAGCGGCACCCGAGGAGCCCTCCCTGACCTACGCGGCGGTAGCTCGGAGACCGGCGCCAGCTGCCCGGCAGTATTCCACGCCGCCCCGACGCGAGCCAGAGCCGCAGACCTTCCGACGCCGGGAAGGGCAGCCCCAGCTCGTCCGTGCTGAACAACCGGCGCCTAGAAAGACGGATGTGTGGCGCACAGCCGATCGACGCCCGCTGTGCTACCACTGCGGTGAAGCGGACCATATCTACCGTCGATGCCCCTACCGCCAGCTGGGCCTACGAGGGTTTGCGCCCAACGACCCTCGACCACGTCTTGGAGAGCGACCTCGGGACATCGAGGACTACCTCCGCCGCTCGTCATCTCCTGAGTTGTCTTCCCGCCGAGGATTCCGTTCACCGTCTCCGCGACGCTCACCATCGCCCTTCCGCCGGTCTCGTCGAGACAGCCTGTCACCCATCGCTTCTCGTCGGGAAAACTAGGCGCGGCAATGCCGGGAGGTGGTGTTGCCGAAGACGAACGATGCCAAGATCCTCCAAGATCGTCGGAGCTCTCCCACTCTAACGCCGCAACGCCCCGAAGCGACGTTTCTGCAACAGTGTCGAATAACCTCAACGTTATCATCGACGGCCACGACGCGACGGCGCTCGTCGACACCGGAGCAGACTACTCCGTTTTGAGTGGGAGACTCTCTCGTCGCCTTCGGAAAGTTATGACGTCGTGGGACGGACCGCAGATACGAACCGCCGGCGGACATCTCATCACCCCAGTCGGCATCTGCACTGCTCGCGTCGAGATCCACGGTGAGACGTGCCCTGTCAAGTTCGTCGTTCTGCAAGACTGTGCGAGGGACGTTATCCTCGGAATGGACTTTCTCTGCGAGTATGGCGCCATCATCGACCTCGGAGCAAACCGGCTGACGCTACGAAAACCTGCTCCACTACCGGAAGAACCAAAAGCGACGTCATCCGCGGTCCGAGTTCTCGCAAGTCACGTGAACTTACCGCCGCGGTCGAGTGTTTTCGTACCCGTCGGGAGCACCGAAGCTTTCTGTGGCGAATTTCTGCTCGAGGGGAGCCTCCAGTTGCTTCTAGGAAGAGGAATAGGCGTCGCAAGAGGTGTAGCTGAACTTCAGGATGGCCGCACTGTGGTCCTCGTGACGAACTTCCGAAACGAAGCGCAACACCTCACGAAAGGTGCAGCCGTTGGCCACGTCGAGGAACTCCGAAACTCCGCCGAAATCGCCGCCATTACTGACGAATCCTCGCCACCTCAGCAAGACAGTACGTCGCCAGCGCAGCTCGACATTGACCCTAAGCTTTCGGGCCCGAAACGACGTCAGCTGATGAACCTCCTCACCGAATACCGCGACTGCTTTGCGACGTCGTCGAAGGTGCGCCAAACCGCCGTTGCGAAGCACCGCATCGTCACCGAGGACGACGCGCGCCCTGTGCATCGATCTCCATACAGAGTCTCCGTTAAAGAAAGGCAGGTGATTCAGGAGCAAGTTCAAGAGATGCTGAACGACGACATAATCCAACCTTCAAGCAGTCCATGGGCCTCTCCAGTTGTACTGGTTAAGAAGAAGGACGGGACGCTTAGGTTCTGCGTGGACTACCGGCAGCTGAACGCAGTGACGAAGAAAGACGTCTATCCACTCCCCCGCATCGACGACACGTTAGACCGGCTGCGCCACTCTCGATACTTTTCATCGATGGACCTGAAGAGCGGCTACTGGCAGATCGAAGTCGACGAACGGGACCGAGAGAAGACAGCCTTCGTCACACCGGATGGACTGTACGAGTTCAAGGTGATGCCCTTCGGACTATGCACGGCGCCAGCAACTTTCCAGCGTGTCATGGACACCGTACTGGCAGGACTGAAGTGGCAGAGCTGTCTCGTCTATCTCGACGACGTCGTAGTGTTTTCCGGCGACTTCGACGAGCACTTGCGACGACTCCGAGCTGTTCTCCAAGCCATACGGACCGCCGGACTCACCCTCAAGCCGTCAAAGTGTCGGTTCGCCTATGACGAACTGAAGTTCCTAGGTCACGTGGTTAGTAACGAAGGCATTCGCCCAGACCCAGAGAAGACTCGCGCCGTCGCAGCATTTCCAGCACCAAGAGACAAGAAGGCCGTGCGAAGGTTCCTCGGACTATGTGCCTACTATCGGCGCTTCGTTCGGGATTTCGCAAGGATTTCCGCACCGCTCACAAACCTCACGAAGGACGCCGAGAAGTTCGAATGGGCCGAGGAGCAGCAGCAGGCATTCGACGAGCTGAAGCGACGACTGCAGACTCCTCCTGTCCTTGGACATTTCGACCAGGATGCGGAAACCGAGATTCACACGGACGCAAGTAACGCAGGACTTGGCGCGGTACTGGTTCAAGTACAAGATGGAACCGAGCGAGTCATCGCCTACGCAAGTCGGACATTGTCCAAGGCGGAGAGAAATTACTCCACGACTGAGAAAGAATGCCTTGCGGTCGTCTGGGCAATCACGAAGTTTCGTCCGTACTTATACGGGAGCCCGTTCCGCGTAGTCACGGACCACCACTCGCTCTGCTGGCTTGCGAACCTCAAGGACCCGTCAGGACGCCTCGCTCGATGGAGTCTCCGACTGCAAGAGTTCGACATGACCGTGGTCTACAAGTCAGGCCGCAAGCACAGCGACGCCGACTGCCTGTCCAGAGCTCCCGTCGAAACACCTTCCGGCAGCAGCGACGACGATGACGACGAGTGTTTCCTGGGCGCAGTGAACACCGATGACATGGCCCGACGTCAACGAGGCGATCCTGAGCTGCGCGCACTGATAGAGCACCTGGAAGGGCGCGGAAGTGCCATACCACGTGTTTTTTCACGCGCCCTGTCGACATTTGCAATTAGACAAGGTGTACTCTACAAGGAGAACTTCGGGAACAACAACTCGCCGTGGCTGCTGGTAATCCCGACCGACCTTCGGGAGGAGATCTTTCAAGCCTGCCACGACGACCCGACGTCTGGACACCTAGGTTACAGCCGGACATTGGCCCGTATTCGTGAAAAGTATTACTGGCCCAAGCTTCCGAAAACCGTCCACCTATACACACGGTCATGCCATGAATGCCAGCGACGCAAGAAACCTCCCACGAGACCGGCCGGACTCCTGCAGCCAATTCCTCCGCCAACAGCACCCTTCCAGCAGATCGGAATGGATCTACTTGGCCCTTTTCCGCCGTCGACGTCGGGAAATCGCTGGATCATCGTCGCCACAGATTATCTCACGCGGTACGCCGAAACGAAAGCCCTTCCTTCCGGGACTGCTGTGGAGGTTGCCAAGTTTTTCATTGAATCCATCGTCCTCCGGCACGGCGCTCCCGAAGTCCTGATCTCAGACCGTGGATCCTCGTTCATGGCCCAGCTGACACAAGAAGTCCTTCGTCTCAGCCACACCAGCCATCGTCGCACCACGGCGTACCACCCGCAGACCAACGGGCTGACGGAAAGACTCAACAAGACCATCGCCGACATGATCTCCATGTACGTCGACGTGGAGCACAAGACATGGGACGAGGTGTTGCCGTACGTCACTTTTGCCTACAACACGGCCGTGCAAGAGACCACCGGGGTTACCCCTTTCAACTGGTTCATGGTCGCAAAGTGACGACAATGCTGGACGCGATGTTACCCCACGAACCGGCTGTCGACGGAAGCGACGACGCCCAGGTGGTTGCCCAACGGGCAGAAGAAGTCCGTCAGCTCGCCAGACTCCGGATTCAAGCCCAACAACGTATCGACACTGGCCGCTACAACCTTCGTCGTCGGGACGTCCACTTCCAGCCCGGAGACAGGGTGTGGGTGTGGACACCAATCCGCCGCCGTGGTCTCAGCGAAAAACTCTTGAAGCGCTACTTCGGACCCTACAGAGTGCTTCGTCGACTCGGGGATCTGAACTACGAGGTGATGCCCGACGGTACGCGGACTTCATCACGCCGCCCACCGCGACCTGAAGTCGTCCACGTCGTGCGCCTGAAGCCCTACTACGCTCGATAGGACTGCGGACCTTATGTGTTCCGAATGACGCTTTAGTTCCGTTCTTCCGTGGACAGGAGGAGTGTCGTTCTTCTTATCGCTTTGTTTTGTTTTGTGTTGCATCGGGGCGATGCACTTTTTTAAAGGGGGGATAATGCCGCGAGCGCAGCTGACCAAGCAGGCAGCGCGCTCGTGGCCTAACGGTTATCGCGCGTGCCTTCCACGCAGAAGGCCAGGGTTCGATTCCTGGCCGCGCCTACACATTTTTGTTGACGCTGTAATGTGATGTTCTAGTAAATTCGAGAGCCGCCTTGCTAATTCGAGGTTAGAATGTTCTACGAACCGAACCTTCTACGCCGAATGTTCTGGAGCCCACGCGTGTACAAAGGGGCTTCGCCTGGCAAGCCGAGTCAGTTTTCGCCCCAGCGTTCGACTCTGCTCTATCGCCGATTTCGACGCCCGCGACGCTCTGCCATAGAGTAACACAGTAAACGAAAAGAGTGGCCACTCGAGCCGATTCGCGGCCCAGGAGCTAGGGACTACGACGACCGTTCAGTGGCACTGCAGTCACACACTTAATTTAGACATTTATCATATTTTCACCCTTGATAAATAACTCTACTCTTAAAATCTAACATCTGAAAATTAATATCAGCTCCAAATACTTTCAAAAACACTTTGAACAGCTGTGGCTTTGACTGCGGCTCAGTGGATGGCTTTGGGGCCGTCGGCTCGGCGTACGGTAGCTTTCCGGTCACGTCGGTGAAAGGTCGGTTGGGCTGCGCCTGAATGGCTCGTGCGGGCCATGGTGCAGGCTTCTCGTCATTCTTCCGTTGTTAGAAAGGTGAGTCGTTTTACTGACACCGTATTTTGCTTGCTTTTGCTATTAGCCTCGTAAGCGCGACCGAAAGCGTCGCTGTGGTCGGCTCCTGCACGATTGGCCGAACGCTGACTATGACGTCGGAAAGGGATTGATCATCGACGGAATAAGAGGAATGAAAGAACTTTAATTTTGAAGGTGTTGGCAGTGTTCCTTTGAGAGCGCAATGATTTCAAGCTTCCACCATGCTAATAACAAACACCATCGAACTTGTTGTTTGCAAGGTAATGACGTCACGAGGGGAACCATAGAGGGCGCCACCAAAACATCTCGCCGCTAATAGTTGAGACGCACGGGCTAATGCGCGAGCCAACTGCTCTGGATGAAGCTTCGGCAGTTGCACGTGCGCGCGTGCGCTCGTGCAGCGAGAGCGCCAGTCAAGGCACTCAAGGCATACTCAATTTCATACCTCATGTGCGAGCGCGTGGCTTTCGCACCAGCAGCTTTGACAGCGTTGTACCTAGCTATGAAGCAGGGTACAGGTAGTTTACGCGCACTTTGCTTAGGGCGAGGCCATCCTAAGCAAAAGAGCGCTCACGAGGAAAATACAAAGAAGGGGGGGGACTAGGGTGCCTGAATGTCCTTCTGTTTAGGGTGATGCCACCCTTTGTAGTACCCGATGCCGACAGCACGCGCTCACGGGGAAAATACAAAGAAATCGACGAAAACAAAATGTCGCCATAGCACAGTCAGCGCCACAGACGCGTGCAGGGACACGCACTTTCACGCGCTTCTGAACAAAAAAGGAAAATTAGAGTGTGGGACAAAATGGCCAGATGTCTCCACCCTTAGCAAAGCGCACATGAAGGCACCCTAGAAATACAAAGAAATGGGGGTTACAATACCGTGAAGGCTTTTCTTTCTCACCACTCTTTATTGTCGCTTCAACAGTTTTGGTTTCCAAATTGCTATGAAATGAAGGCACTAAATTCGCGTAATCTCAAATTGACTTGTGCTATTCTCGTTTCCCAGCTGATGCCGCCAGGATGTTTGGCTACGGCAGCTACTGTTGCGTAGCCTGGTGCGGAAACAATGGGAGAACGCGCAAGAAGCCAGGAACAAAGTTCTTCCGAGTTCCAAGAGACGACAGGTTGTCTTTTGTTTTAACAACGTACTGGATGCATAGGTAGTTCTAATGAAAACCGGAGAGGAAGCTGAATGTTTAATCAAAACTCATTTCAAATCTTAAATGTGCTTTACTTCTGTTAGTACTAAATTTAGTTTTAAGACATTCTATTCCATGATAACCGGATTGTGGTGGACTTGCTTCCCAGCTCTACAAGGCAGACTGAATTACAAATTCGTTGCTACGTGGTGAATTAACATGACATGCAAGGGAACCACAACTCGGTGTTCTTTTTTTATTGAGACTGCAAGATTTTAATGTTTCTATAAATGAGCAAGGCACTACAACTAACTGATGCCCATCGTCCACACTAATATAAAACTACCAAACTCCTAAAAAAAGTCAAAATTTGTTTATAGCTTTGCACACAATTTTAACCAGTCTGTATAATACTGTATTGTGCAGCCAATAAATAACTACAACCTTCTGAAGCACTATTAGTTTGCTTACCACCTCCATGTGAAACGACAATATGCAAACCTTCTGGTCAAATATTTTATTTTGAACAAAGAAACAAAATAAAAAATAATGAACTTCATTACATCTTGCAGGTCAAAGGCATGGCTGAAGTATGCCAACAGAGACGACCTTCTGCAAAAATCGTCCAGTGATCTACATGCGAAGTATTTCGTCTGCAGCAGTCACTTCACAGCGCGTGACTTAATGACCCTGGACGAACAAAGCTAATGAAAACTGCTGTGCCTTCAGTTCGCCCATCGACATATTCAGATACTGAGAGAGTTAAAGATTGATTTAACTATCCATATACGAGAGAAGCCATTTGTTGGGATTATTTGCAGCAAGTAGGTTGCACTCTACTGGTCTATTGTAATGACTGGTTTTTTAGATGGTCATGTCTGTTTTTTTCCTATTATGGTCATATGGAATGTGTAAGTTCCCATTTTGATCTTTGTTAATACTCTCTTAGGGTCACTCATCTTGGATGCAACTTCCTTTCTTTTGGACACTGTTTCTGCTTTACACATATGTGAAGCGTGAAGGAGATTGAGATCAGGCGTGTCTACCAACCTGGCAAGCCTGGAATTCTCAAGGAATTTCGAATCACCTGGAAAAGTCAGGGAATTATCAGGAAAACTGTCAAAAGGTTGGCTAAATCAGGGAAAGTGACCAGTAAAAGTGGCACGGTGGTGCGGAACGAAGCCCGGCAATCAGGTGTCGCCACGGCTCTGCTGAATAACATTGCCCAAAATGTCATCCTTCGAAGGAAGGAACAGCCAAGAAATTTTATCGAAATAGTCAAGGAAAACCTGGAAAAATCATGGACTTTGGAGCAAGTCGTTTGGTAGACACCCTGTAAGATGTACTTAATTAGGCAGTGCAGATTGCATGCCAAGCCTTGGTGGAATCATTTGTGATGAGTGGGTCGCAGGTACACCGAGCACCAGTCTGCTTTAGCAGTTTTTTGTCAGCCATTTCATGCGTGCTTTTATGGTAGTGGTCATGTTAAACCTTACATGTTAAATGTGACATGTTAAACGTGACATGAACGTAAAACCTGTATTAGTCCGTCGGTTGGCTTTCAGTTCTTGTTATTTTGGTCATTATTGTTACTTAAATCAGCAGGAGCACAGGTATGTTTAATTGTGCAGTGCAGGCTGTGTTAGGGATATTTAATGACTGTGTCACAGACTAAGTAGGTCTCATACTAGTGGTAACCTCGTTTAGGCATTTACTTGTCTGTTTCTTCTCCTTGTGGTCATCGTGCATTTCAGAATTCTTCTGTTGAACTTTTTATTTGCGTACAAATTGCATTGGATCAACAAACTTTGATACTGCATGGCCAGTTTTTTTTGTATTTGTTGCTGATGCTGCATACTGTTGCATATGTTATGTGTGTGTGCGCCTTCCATGGAACTTGCTTGAGAACACAAAACAGGCTTTCAATTCAATTGCAGTTGTAACGTTGTAATTCCAGTTGTTTGATAAGATTTTCATGCATGCCATTATATGCTTGTCGTTTTTTTGTAGGATGTACTGTTTGTGAATCCTTGATACACGGTGCTTGTGTTTTGTAGTTTTTGTAATTATATACGAGGCACAAACTGCCCATCATATTTTTGTTGCGAAAATAAACTCTGTTGATAAATAAACCCTGGTGGTGTTCTTCTGGACAGCACAAACCTACATGGGATTCCTGGCTTGTAAAGTCTGTGTTAACTGTATATAGTATTGTCCATTAGTTGTCCGTATTAGGAATCATACATACGTGTGAAGTAATTATAACTTTGGCATGCGGGAATAGTAGGAAAAACATAACTCGCGGCAAACCAGATGGCACAGGCTACCGCCAAATCCACTACGCCAACTAGACATCTATCCATCCGGTAAGTTTATTTTTATTGTGACTCCATTCATTCAGTTGGGGACTACGACGGCCGCTGGGTGCGCTCCGTGCTCGCTAAATGGGCCGCTGGGGCCTATGGAAGTGTCCGCTCTTTACCTTGTGTAGATTACTCTATGGCTCTGCTGTAATCTTCTGTTTCCTTTTTATTTTTGGGCACAAGTTCGCCCTCATTAAACGTTCAGTTTCCTCAGTTATTCCTTGTTTGTCACCTCGTCATTCGTGACAATAT
>JAZHYW010042758.1:0-16360 GCA_037355805.1 Ixodes ricinus
CTAACTCTAACTAATTCTAACTCTAACTAACATTAACTAACTCTAACTATAACTATAACAAACTTAACACAAATTCAATACCCCACTAAATTTGGCGGGGAAAATGACGTCACATATATTAGTGTCACGTCACCTATGAACAAATTCGGTTTCTCCGCTAGATGTAGCGGGAAAACTGGCGTCACGCGCGGAGGAGGAGGAGGAGAGAGAAGAAGAAGAAAATGAGGATGATGGAAGAAAAAAGGAGGTGGAGAGGAAGAAGAGGGAGGAGGAGAAAGGAACGAGAAGGAGGAGGAGGGGAAAGGAGGAGGAGAAGGGGAAAAGGAGGAGGTGGAGGAAAGGAGGGGAGGACGTAGAGCAGAGGAGGAAGGGAGGAGGACAGAAGGAGGAAGAGAAACCCTAACCTCCGTACCCTCCCCTCCTCCTCCTCAAGAGCTGTGCTCTAATTTCGCGTTAGAGCGATTTGCAAATGTCGATATTTTTAATCTCGTATTTAAGACATGGCGACTAGTTTCTGCCGGTCGACGCGGTGGACAAAAGTGGTTTTAAAAAGTGTTGTAGGCTGCAAGAGCGTGAGTGTCTCGACAGCGCAAGAGCCTCGATTATCGTCAGTTTTAATCCTGTAAGAATGTTTCTGATTAGATTGTGTAGTACCTGCACAAAATGATTTGTACCACAGCCGGTGGGGCTCAGGACACGTCAAGCTTCGTATTGAGGGAGCCTTATTTTCTTACGCTCCAACATTTTATTAATAAACATTGTCATTACCATTATTATTATAAGAGTGACCTTTGATAGTGACAGGATGCAAACCATTGTCGTGTAAAGTGTTTATCGACCCCTTTTTTCAAATAGGCTCTGCACTCATAGTGGTTGTTAGCCCTAACCGGGGAAGGTACGCAGCAGTGGTGCTCACGTCAGTCTTCCCGTTTATTTTTTTGTTGTTTTTTTGCCAACGTGCTTATTTGAATACTCTTATCTGTAACGTACAGCTACTTAGAACCTTGTATTTGTACTTTCGACGCGTATCCTTCATTCCGATCGGTGCACTAAATTGCGGTGGTGCATGATCTCGGCCATCAGCTGATTTTCAACATTTCTGCCGTTCGCATCAGAATGCGGCGAATGACTGTTTTCAATATTAAAACAACAAAACTGCCATTTCTTTCACTTTTAGAGCTTTGAGACAATCTTCAGTGAAGTTTCCTTGTCTCTCAAGTAGAATCATAGCTTCGGAATACTGTCTCATTCCATAATCGTAACTTTACTGGGGATCGCACTTTGTACAGATTTTTGGCTTTATTCCTTTCCTTCGTGGCGACGACAAATCATAACGACAACGACGCGAAATTCGTTCAACACTGTATTGGAGCAGGCTGCGGCTGGTGGTGCGAAGAGACGACCGTTCTTGTGGGCGCAATGTGATGAACTAGTGGCAGTTTTCGTACATCTAAGACCGCCGCCGTCTATTTGTTTAACTTGGTAGACAAGAGCATTAGCCTTAGAGAACTCCAGATCTACCTGTTATCACTGGCGAACGAGCTTTTTGGCTGTTCTCTTTCTGCCGGATTAAAACAAACGGTTCTGAGCGACTTCTGGGTGTTCATAAATTCAGTTTGTACAATCATCAAGCAATACACTGGTGGTATAGCTTTGATGTATGGGTAAGTATACCTTGTTTCTCCGTCCCCAAAACCAATTATATTTACTTCCGTTACGAAACGGTTTGACACAATCAAGCCATTTCAATGTGGTATTTGTGTGATTGACTGCAGACACATCCCCAAGCAGTCACTATCAGTGGCACATGTCGATTTCATTTGCGGTATGTGCAGTGTGCACAACAATTTTGGGCCACCAGATGTTAATTTAAAAGATTTTGATACAGGGCCCAAGGAATTGGATGGCAGCATTGTTTTCAACACATGGGTATTAAAGAGGACAACAGTGCGAAAGACACGGACAAGTAGAAGAACAGGACAGGACAGGACAAAGCGCTACTATCAACTGGCGTTTTTAATGTGAAAGAGGAAAAGAAACCTGGAGATTTTTTAGTGATGGAAAAGGAAGAGGAGGGTTGCTGTTAAAGCAAAGAAAGTGAGGAAACAATATAATGTGAGGGAGACAGAGGCTTGACAACCGGTTTCAAGTAGGTCTATATTCGAACTGACCCGCGCTGCCCCGAGCGGGCAGCGCGAGCTCTCGGCGATGGTGGTGATGATGACGATAATGAGGGTGATGGCTGCACGGGACGATGGATGGGTCACATTACCCCCCCCTCCCCCGGGGGGGGGGGGGGGTTGGGAGGCTTAGTGGTAAAGGAAGCGATGGGAAGCGGTGGGTGGTAGGGTTTCAAGCGGTTCACATGTAGAACCTCTGAAGTACGACGGCGGCCATCGCAGGAGGAGGACACGGGTTCGACGAGGTACGACACGAACGATGTTTGTGCGATGACTCGGTAGGGCCGATGTACTTGTGAAGAAACTTGTCAATTCGGGCAGGCTGTCGCGTTTTGCACGAGAAGGACATTAAATGCCTCTTCAGAGATGCCTGTCATAGCATGGCGGACTCGGTCGGCCTCGGACATGTCTTTGTCATATCGGCGGCAAAGTGAAAGAACGTCTTCAATATAAGAAGTGTACGTCTCGCTAGATGTCTGGATCCTGGCTGCCAATTTACGCTTAGCTGTAGCTTTACAATTGGTGGGTTTTCCGAAAATTTCCGCCAGCTGAGTTTTGAATTGGAGCCACGTCGCGATTTCATCTTCGTGGTTCGTGCACCATATTTTCACCACATCAGAGAAATAAAAAATTGCGTTGCGCTGCTTTGCTTGGTCGTACCACTTGTTGTAAAGGCTCACCCGTTCATAGACGTCCAGCCAGTCCTCTACATCGTCCTCGCGGAGTCCCGCGAAGGTTTTGGGATGTCGCAGCTGGCTGGGGGCAGGACTGACGGCAGCTGCAGGGGCACCGGAGGAGGATTGGCCAGTGCTGGTCATTGTTGCTGGTCGCCTTCTGGGACGAAGCTCCAGAGTGATAGGAACGCCGGTACTGGGATGTGGATACCCTGCACCTCCACCAATAATGTGAGGGAGACAGAGGCTTGACAACCGGTTTCAAGTAGGTCTGTATTCGAACTGACCCGCGCTGCCCCGGGCGGGCAGCGCGAGCTCTCGGCGATGGTGGTGATGATGACGATAATGAGGGTGATGGCTGCACGGGACGATGGATGGGTCACAAGATATATATATATATATATATATATATATATATATATATATATATATATATATATATATATATATATATATATATATATATGTTGTTAGGGTGATGCTGTCGGCAGCCGAAAGGACAGGACAGTACACGATGATAGAACAGACATACGATTTATGGAGGCCGAGCCGGCACGTGGGGCCTGGCGCGAGATGGTCGTGCGCGCCACTGCCCCGTCGTCGTCTTCACCTTCCTAACAGTACTCCCTCCGACGAAAGCGGCCGACCCGGCCGGGGAATAAATGAACACATGAAGCACACAAAGCCACACACACAGAAGAACAAAGGACGGCTGCCGACAGCGAGGGTGAGGATGAAGACGTTGAATTTCGGCCTCTTCCGCAGCGTCACAGACCTCTGCACCTGCAGCCACACGACGGCACGGTCCGGGCTGGGCGACTCACGTCATTGAGAAGCGTCGCAACGTCGGGGGCTGGGGATAGGGGCGGGGGATCGTCTGTCGGCTTCGTCTGATATTCGTCTTGTCATGGCGTCTGGGCGGGGGCTGGGCGACGGAGCCATGGGCTGGTGTTTGGTCTGCTGCTGCGGATGACTGCCTCAACGAGGCCGGTTGACAGGATCATAGCGGCGCCGGTGTTCAATGAAGGAGATGAGTATGGCTCCGCACCTCCACCATACTGTTAGAGTGATGCTGTCGGCAGCAGAAAGGACAGGACAGTACACGATGATAGAACGGACATACGATTTATGGAGGCCGAGCCGGCACGTGGGGCCTGGCGCGAGATGGTCGTGCGCGCCACTGCCCCGTCGTCGTCTTCACCTTCCTAACAATACATATGAAAAGCTATAAGGAAAAACAGGACTGGGGAAATGAGACTAGAGAAAGAAAATAAGAAAAAACAATTAGGATCAAAAATTAAAAAAAAAGAAGTCTTGAAAATTTAAAAGAAAAAAAATGAAAAAAATTGTAGCGTTTAAGAAAACAATTTGAGGTATTGGAGCTCTTGTCAGATAAGGCTACTGACGGTGCGCTAATGCAAGCGTCCCTCTGGCTTTGATGATTTGAGCCTCATCGATCTCCCTGGCTCTCGGGTTGTGGTGTTGCTTGAGGATTCTGGTTTTAGCAAACCCAGGGGTGCATTTGCAGTCTCGGATACGTAGGGCGAGGTGTCCTGCTGGAGATGATTTTAGTGAAAGGGCGTGTTCACGTAGTCTGATGTTGACACACCGGCCAGATTGGCCCACATACACTTTGCCACAGGAGAGCGGAATCTCATAGACGACCCCTTTACGGCAGGTGACATACTTGTGTTTTTGCTGAACACTGCATTTGTCTTGTAGATGCTTCTCAGAATTGACCTTGGGACACAGCCTCTTCAGTTTGTCCGGAGCAGATATAGCTACACTGACTCCGAACCTGAAAGCTACCCTCTTCAAGTTGTGTGTTATTCTGTGTGCTTCTTTGCTTTGACAGCAACCTTCCTCTTCTTTTTCTATCACTTAAAAATATCCAGGTTTGTTATCCTCTTTCACATTAAAAACGCCAGTTGATAGTAGCGCTTTGTCCTGTCCTGTTCTTCTACTTGTCCGTGTCTTTTGCGCTCTTGCCCTCTATGTTGCTTTACCAACTAGCCCAGCAGTTAATTCTGATACATCGGTATTAACCAAGATGTTCAAAGCGATCAGGTTTCAGGAGAGTGATCCCGTCCTGGGAGATGAAGGTTTCGCTTGTTCAAAGTTTCTGACACTAGTTGCTGCACCACAGACAATTCCCAAAAGAAGGGAAGACAGAGGTGATATTTGCATATTCATGTTGGTGGTTTAGAACCCTCCTTGAACAGCTGCATGCGGCGACCATCACATGCATACAATTTTTGTTCGACATTCCTTTAGCAATGCGCTGCCCTTTTTATGCTTAAAATGCTCCGTGTATGACAAAAGCCATATATAGACATATCGACCCTATGGAAGGGCAGTAGGATGTACAGAAATGCTGTTTCCTGATTTAAAGTTCAGCCCGAGGGCTCAACACTGCACTTTCAGGTATTGTGGCCACAGCAGTTCTTCATAACGTGGTGCTTGAACTGATCGAAGCAGAAGTCTCTGTGGGTCTGGGGCTGGTAAGGCATTGGCGTGTTTTCCCAGCTGTGCCAACCGAACAGTCGCCCGCATGCTTTTGTCACGAATGAAGGCGACAAGACGATAAACATTGAACTTAAAATAAAAATTAAAAATACAGTAAGTAGATCCTCCGTGACGATGTTAGAAACATTTTTGGCCTGATAGTGCCATCACAACGACACGCCATTCGACTTTCTAGAATACTTAGATCCGAAAAGTGGCGACAACAACGCCTACTCAGAGACTTTCTACTGGCCAAGTGGCTTCACTATAACGTTTTCACGAATCATTTGGTGATTGCAAGGAACTCAACAGGAGCTTCGCAAAAAAATAATATCTACCATATTTGAAACAACATCTGCAACTAGGAGTCCGAGAAAACCCCATAGGCGACCTCTTGAGATCATCGGAGATGTCGATATTTCGTAAAAGGCCGACAACGTACTTGCACCTGGACCAAAGTTGTCTATCCCATCACGGCTTGAGCCTATTGATAATATCGCTTTGGTCCGAGTGATCGCATCCAAGACACATAATGAAAAGGCATTGCAGGTTATGAATGCAGGTGTGTATTGCATCGCAAGCCAAAGAAGCTTAACAAACCCCGGCATAAGCTTTGGCTCCACTCCACGTGAGCTGCGAAGTAAGAATCTTAAGCAGTGTTTGTGACAAAAAGGGCCGGCTTCGTAGTCCTTTACTCGGGCACATATGGGAAGAAAGCTGCTGCTACCATTAAAAAAAAACTTTGTTCAAGCTGACGATAAACAAAGCAAAACAACTAAACAAACGGTAACTAGTCTTCTCAAGATGAACACCCTCAACAGAGTGTACTCCAAAATAAAGTAAAAGAAGCAAGGACACCTGGATGTGTTTTTCTCGGCGAAGACCCATCAAGAAGAAGTACCGTTTCAGGCCATAGTATCAGAAAGTGGAATCTGGCAAGCGCTTGTGTCGACATTCCTGGCGAAACAACTGTCCCTCATTTAGTGCAATGATCCGTAGAAGATCATAAATTCGTAACAACTTATTCTATTTCTTCGAAACAACGGAGCCAATATTGCCTCAGGTTTTTCCATCGACGTGCCGATAATGTACAATACCACTCCACATGCGAGCCTTATGACAATTTTCCGCATGGCTATCGAGGAGCAACGCATAACCCCATTTTAAAATGCAGCTGGTGTCGATGTGGACACATTTCTAGAACTATTAGGTGTGTATTTGAAGGCGACAGTGGTAGCACATCAAGGACATCAGTATCTACAAAAAGTGGTGTCTGTATCGAATCTCGGGTGGCACCGCAACTATGTGATTTGTTTCTAGCTGCACACGGTAGGGAAATCGACAGCAGCCTAAAAAAGACAAGTATTAAGGCCATTTTCAGGTATATGAACGATTTCCTTGTATTCTGCGCCACGCAAGTAGATGACCAGAATAATGAATGCACTGCAACGGTTCTGAAGTGCTTTCATGATATTTGCCCGGATCTGTTTCATTCACATATGCATTACCGGCGAAAAAGTCCATCAAATTCCTCAATTTAGCTGTCGCGATTCAGCAACAACACGTGTGGTTGAGGTATTGCCGCGCAGGGCCGTGGAAGCAGCGCCCGGTTACGAAATTTTGGAAGATTCGCGTTTCTTCCAACTCAGAACGTAACTTTTATCATTTCGTCTTACTTTCTTGTTCTTGAAAGTACCTGTTCATTCTCACCACGAAAGCTCGATGCTCGAACCTTCTGGGCCGAATTTCGCGATGCCGACGCAGACTAGATCGGCGAGATCCCCGAGCACGTCGAGGACTCGATCCAACACTACGAGCGCGTGGCACGCCATAACGAATGAACTGCGGACCAGTACTTGCAGAACCTCTACGTTTGGCTGGAGAGTACTGCAGGGCAGTGGTTCGAGAACCACGAGGCTTCACTCACTTCGTGGGACATCTGCATGGCCGAGTTGAAGCTGACATTTACGAGCCAACACTGATGGCAGCGAACGGAGGTTCTGCTTCCAACACGACTCCATGCCTCCAACGAAAGCATACCCAACTTCGTTGAAGATGTGCGACGCCTAAGTACGCGCGCGGACCTGCTTGCCCCCGACGAGAAAAAGTTGCGGTTTCTCATGAAAGGCGTGAAGTGTGAAATCTTAGGCGGAGTTATTCGTAACCCCCGACGACCGTTGAAGAGTTTGTGACCGAGGAAACTAACATCCAGCGAGCGCTCTCGGCCAGAGTTGGTCATTATCGAAAACTCGCCGGTGTATCGACATTTACCGCCTCCTTAACATCTCGCTTTGATGTCGACGGTGTCGGTATGGAAACCCTGCGCGAGATCATCCGGTACGTCATCCGAGAGGAGCTCCGAAAGCTGCTCCCCGCTGGACAGTACCCGGCGTCGCTCTCAGTCGCCGAGAGCGTAAGCGACGAGGTACACTGGGTCTTGCAGCCTGAAACTCCCATCAACGTATTAGCATGAACATCCAGCACCGAAGTACTCCCGACGTCGAGAAGAACGGGTTCAGTACGTCCGCCCGGCACGACCGACGTGTGGGGGAAGGCCGACCGGCACCCGTTGTGCTACCGCTGCGGGGAAGTGGGCCACATTTATCGCCAATGCCCCTACAGACAACTTGGCCTCCGCGGGTTCAACCCGCACGACCTGCGCCCACGGTACGGCGAGCGCCCACGTGACATCGCCATCTACCGTCTTCACCGTCCACCGTCTCCTTCGCCCGCCTTACCGAGAGGAGCTCGCTCGTCTTCACCCCGGCGTCCTGCATCACCTGTCCATAGGTCCCGCTGGGAAAGCATGTCTCCCATTGTCCCGCCGGGAAAACTGAGTGCGGCAAAACACGGAGGTGGTATTGCGGAGGACTAACGACGCCAATATCCTCCACAAAGGTCGGAGGGCTCTCACACCAGCGACGAGACGCATCGGAACGACACTTCTGAGACAGTGTCGAATAAACTTAACATTACCATAGATGGCCACGACGCGAAGGCACTCGTCGGCACCGGAGCAGACTTTTCCGTTTTGAGTGGGAAGCTCTCTTGCCGCCTTCGGAAAGTGATGACCGAAAATACGAACCGCCGGCGGACATCTCATCACATTAGTGGGAAGGTGCACTGCGAGCGTGGACATCCATGGAGAGACCTGTCCCGTGAAATTCGTCGTCCTCAAGGACTGTTGGAGAGACGTCATCCTTGGCATGAACTTCCTGTGTGAGTACGGTGTCATGATCGGCCCTGCAGTGAAAAAGCTTACGCTGCGAAAGTCCGTCCTACCTCAGGAAGAATCAAAAACGACACCAGCCGCCGTCCAAGTCAGTGCGGACCAGGTGAACCTGCCGCCGCAATCGAGTGTTCTTGTTTCCGTTGTGACCGATGCATTAACCTGCGGTTAAGTTCTGGAAGTCAATGTCCAGTTGGTTCTTGAAAGTGGAATATGCCTCTCAAGGGGCGTACCAGGGCTGCAGGGTGCGCGCACTGTGGTCCTCGTGACGAACTTTCGATAGGAGGCGCAGCACGTTACAAAAGGTGCCCCTGTAGGCCACGTCGAGGAGCTACATAACGCCACCGAAATCACCGCGATCTCCGATGAGCCCCCGCCATCTCAGCCGTACGGCACGCCTCCGCCGCTGCTTGACGTTAACCCCCAAGCTCAGTGCCACGGAACGACATCAGCTTAAAGACCGCATCGCCAATTTCAGCAACTGCTTTGCAACGACGTCGAAAGTGCGCTAGGCAGCAGTTGCGAAACATCGTATCGTTACCAACGAGGATGCGCTTTCTGTGTATCGGTCGCCATACCAGGTATCCCCAAAAGAAAAAGGGGCCATTCGGTCATGAACAAGTGCAAAACATTTTTAACTACGACATCATCTAGCCTTCAAGCAGGCCGTGGTCCTCTCCAGTGGCACGGTAAAAGAAGGACAAAACACTTCGATTCTGCGTAGATTACCGGAGGCTTAACGTGGTGACAAAGAAGGGCGTGTATCCGCTCCCCGCATCGAGGACACATTGGACCGGACGCGTCACTCCCGATATATCTCCTCGATGGATTTGAAGAGTGGCTACTGGTAGATTGAAGTCGACGAACGGGACCGAGAGACGACTGCCTTCGTCACGACCGATGACCTGTAAGATTTCAAGGTGATGCCCTTCGGACTGTGCACGGCGCCGGCAACTTTCCAGTGTGTCATGGACACCGTACTGGCAGGCCTCAAAATTCAGAACTCTCTCGTTTACCTCGACGACGTCATAGTATTTTCGGTCAACTTCGACGAGCACTTGTGACACCTTCTAGCCGTTCTTCAAGGAATCAGGACCGCTGGATTCACCCTCAAGCCGACGAAGTGCCGGTTTGCCTACTGCGAACTGAAGTTCGTAGGCCACGTAGTAAGCAACGAAGGTGTTCGTCCTGCGACTGAGAAGATTCGCGCTGTGGCGGCACTTCTACCGCCTGTAGTGTTGTTTGTTAACGGCAGGTGTCTCTCTTAACAATACTAACATGATTCTAACACACTATTATAGAGGGCACCGACTCATTGTTACGTTTTGTATATAGGTCATGAATAAAGACTGCCGCGGGTCTTCGCCCATTCGGCCCAGCTGAGGTTGTCTAGTCCCGGTCTCTACACCTCCCACCGATAAGAAAGCCGTCCGAAGATTCCTGGAACTCTGCGCGTTCTACAGGCCGTTCGTTCGGACTTCCGCCAAGCTTTCTGCGCTGCTCACGCACCTCACGAAAGACATCGTGAGCTTCGAATTGGGAGAATAACACCAACAGACATTCGACGAGCTGAAGCGACGACTCCAGTCGCCACCCATTTTGGCCACTTCGACCAGTCAGCCGAACAGAAGTTCACACGGGCGCCAGCAATACAGGACTCTGCATGGTACTAGTCTAACGACAAGAAGGTAAAAATATAGGAAATGCCTACGCGTAGTCGGATGTTGTAGAAAACGGAACAAAATTCCTCGACGAACAAAAAGGAATGCCTTGCCGTCGCCTCTGCAAACACGAAATTCCGCCCATACTTTGTGGTATTCTCTGCGGTAATGTCGCTCTATGGTAATCGCCGCCCAATCGGTCTGTGCTTCGCTCGTATCCCAGGGAGTGACACAACACGACGAGAAGACAGCGAATGTGTTTACTGTACTTCCCGGTTGCTCGTCCTCGAGAGCCGGCAATGCAGGCCCGCCAAACCTGGTTGTTGGCCGTCGTTCAGAGCTCTCAATCGGAGTCCATGTCCAGGCCTGCGGATCGTCCTTCCAACGCCAGCGCTACGCAGGCTAGCTTTCCGGGGCTATCATATCGAGATTCTCGCTGCGGAAGCACTCCAAAAACGTCATGGCCAGGCCGGTATGGCCAGGCCCGGCGTTCCCCCCGGCCCTGGTCAGAACCTCGCTGGTGGACCGCTCCGGAGACCGCCATAAGCCAGACCAGCCAGAACGGCTCCATCGTTCCTGCCCGGCCCCAGCCTCGCGCAGCACGCTCTGACTGGCGCCAGCTCGTCTGTTTCCGGCCGACTGTCTGTCACGTGCCCTCCACCTCGTTGTTTTCCACCCTCGTCTCCCACAACTTATACGCCTACCCTGTTCGAGTGGTCACTGACCACCATTCGATATGCTAGTTAGCGAGGCTGAAGGACGAATCAGGACGTCTCGCTCGTTGGAGCCTACAACTGCGGAGTACGACGTGACCGTGGTCTATAAGTCAGGCCGAAAACACAGTGACGCCGACAGCCTTTCCAGAGCACCCGTTGAGTCAGCTACTGGCTGTGCCACAGATGACAACGACAACGATCAGTTTCTTGGCGCTGTAAGCGTTAAGAGTATGGCAGCGTTTCAGCGGGATGACCCCGAGCTGCACGAACGGATCGGCCATTTGGAGGGACGAGGGGTACGACTCCCGAGCCTTCTCACGTGCCCTGCCAAGATTCGCCGTCCGGAGAGGTATTCTCTTCAAAGAGAACTTCGGGGACAGCAACTCGACGAGGATCCTTGTAATTCCCACTAGTCTTCGAGAAGAGATATTCGAAGCCTGCCACGACGACCCGACATCGGTCACCTTGGCTATACCAGGACTCTCGCAAGAATCCAAGAGAAGTACTACTGGCCCAAGCTCCCGAAGACTGTCCACTTCTTCACAAGATCATGCCACGAGTGCCAGCGACGGAAGAAACTGCCGAAGAACCCAGCAGGCCACCTGCAGCCGATCGCGCCCCCAAATGCACTGTTCCAGAAGATCGAAATGGGTCTACTTGGACCTTTTCCGCCGTCGACGCACCGAAAACGTTGGATAATTGTGGTAACTGATTATCTTACCCTGTAGGCCGTGACAAAAGCACTCCCGTCGGGTACATCTGTGGAAATAGCCAATTTCGTCGCTGAGTCTATCACCCTCTGACACGGCGCTCCCCAAGTCCTGATTACAGACCGAGACTGCTCGTTTATGGCACAGCTAACTCAGGAGGTCTTCCGGCTGGGCTACACCAACCACCGTCGAACAACGGCATACCACCGCAGACCAAGGGGGTACAGAGCGATTAAACACGACCATTGCCGGCATTATCTCGATCTACTTTGACGTGGAACACGAGAAGTGGTATGAGATGCTGCCTTTCGTCACGTTTGCGTACAACACGGCGGTTCAAGAAACCACTGGAATTACACCATTTCTCCTGGTGCACGGCAGAAAGGTGGCGACGATGCTCGACGCCAAGCTGCCTCACGACCCGACGGACGACGGAACCGACGACGTCCAGGTCATCACCGAAAGGGCAGAAGAGGTAAGTCAGCTAGCCCGCCTTCCGATAAAGGACCAACAACGTATGGACGTTGCCCGGTACAGCTTTCGCCGCCGCGACGTGGAGTTCCAGCCAGGGGAGACAGGGTGTGAGTAAAGACGCTCATTCGCCACAGCGGACTCAGCGAGAAACCGTTGAAACGTTAAAGCGTTTATCTCTGTCGAAAGAAAAAGAAGAGCATGTGCTTGGGCGTGCCACTGTGCGCGCGTGGAAGTTCCAGTAAACCCTTGGTTGTTAGTCAGCGTTAGTCTTCAACTTTTTGTCCCGTCCTTTTTGCGCTGTTTTTTAGAGCGCAGCTCTTAGGCGCCCGTTTCGGCTTGAGCGGCACCGGCGTCGGCGTCGCCGTCGGCGCTAACCGCGCGGTGCATTCTGGGATATGTCCCATAATGCACCGCGCCAGTCCCTCCCGGGGTCACGTGACCCCCCCCCCGATTTCACATGACCCCCGGTCACGTGACCTGTGGAGGAGGAGGAGGGGTATACTCTCCCGTCAGTACCCTTCCATTTTTCTCCTCAAGAGCTGCGTTCTAATTCGGCGTTACAGAAAATTGTAAACGGCTTTCACTTTTTTTATTATGTCGCTCAACCAACCAGCAGAGCAAACGATCCTGTTAAGCGCGGTTCAAACAGGCCCCGCTTGCCGGACTACGGAACCCGGGCCAGCCCGTTGTGCCGGGAATCCGTAGTGACGTGATCGCGTCCGGCGTCCGTTTACGGGTGCCGACGTCGCAGTTTGGTTTGAGCGGCGCGCGGACGGGCCCCCGGCATACGGGAGCTGACGTCATGGCGGCTCCCCAGGCAACCAATCAACGGCTGTCGTCAAGCGGAGTCGTCGCTGGTCGTCGCACATCGCGGGCGAGGCGGGCGATGCCGGGCACGCCGGGCGCCGGGCACGCTTCGCGCTCCGTCTGGAAGCGGCACTGGTGCCTCGTTTTCGTCGCTTTGTTTTTCGCGATGGCGTCGTCTCGGCGGGATCCCCACGACTACGAAGCGAGTTTGCCTCACTTATGAACCTTTGTGTGATGAGGTACGTCACATATGCAAGAACCTATCGACTTTGGCGTCGGCTGGCTACTTTCGCGGCTGCGTGTGGGCAGTACCTGCAGGAGCGTGAAGAAAAAAGAAGCGAAAGGCCGTCCGCGAGCTCCTGAAGTCTCGGAAAATGCTCGGCGAGTATGCCACCATCGTGAGACTGATGTACGAAGATCCCGACGGCCGGGACTTCTTCGAGTGCTTCCGAATGTACACGAGCCAGGTAGGGTGTGCTGCTTTTGTATTTTGGATTATTTTCATGTTATATATCAAGTGGCGTTCCACGTGGGCCCGCGCGTCGCTCACAGGAATACTCACGTGGAGCGTGCGCTCCCGCAATGGAACCACGTTTATATCATTTTTAACGCGGCAGGATCACGAGAGAAGCTTTCGCTAACAGTCGCCCGCTTGTCATATTTTACTGCGTCTGTGCTATAAAAAATAGCAATGGTATCCAGATGTGCAGCTGATAACGACACACTCTTTCTGTTTACTATGTTGCGCTCCCTTGCAGTGCATGATGGCGGAAGCCCGTTGTGCTTCCTTGTCCCTTGTGCTAGCTAGGATGTGTAGCTACAGCTGCTTGTGAGTGAATTCTGCACGAAAGCTCGCGCTGCAGAACCCAGGGATCTTGGGTTCAATCTCCACCCCGGCCCGTTTCGATCTGGATGAGCATCGTAACAGCAGACGTTCGTGTTTCACTACTGCGTGACGGGTGTTGAAGATTCTGGGCTAGCGGTCGTACAGTACTGCCTAAAAACTCATCTGGTGCGCGTACCGGTGTCGTTCACCATTTTAACCTTTAAGTGCATCCCACTGCCTTTCCGGTCTCTTTGCAGCCAGCACAACCACTGCCTGCCTCTACAAACGGCCTTTCTGAAGGCTACTCGCCATTTGCATTGAAGATGCCGTTTCATCAGGTTGCATCCACCTCCCGTGTCTTCGAAACCATGTGAATAAAAGTATTAAAGCAGTATCGAGGTCTTTCGCTTGTCCTGGTGCATGTGGCTACGATACCGTCGTAGATCCAGGGTACCGCTGAACTAGCTGAATTAATTTATAGGTTTTCGCGGGTACGTCAAACGCAGCGGCAACTTCAGCCCTCTTCGCGGCAGCGGCACTCTCGCAGCCTTTCCTCGCGTCGGAGACGGGCAGAAGTTCACCGTCGTAATCATCCCCGCAAGCAAGCACGGAGCATCTGAGGCATTCGCACGCGGAACCGCGTGAACGCCGGTGGCAAGGAGGGCGGAGGAGGGAAGCGCGCCGCGCTGATTGGCCGCGGAGAAAATACGGAAACCTACGTCACAACCCGGGAAGGAAAAAGTTGAAAATTTTTCAACTCCTGACCCGGATGGCGGAAGCCGTAATTACGTCACCGCCCGTACGGAGAGGAGCGCTGACGTCACTACGGGTTCCGGCTCACGGGCTGGCCCGGGTTCCGTATTCCGGGCCTGTTTGAACCGCGCTTTACTTTAAACCCGACAAGTTCATAAGCCGACTTCGGGAGGGTGAACTATGAGGTGCTCCCCGACGGAACCTGACCATCAGGACGCCACCAGCCACGATCCGAAGTGGTCCACGTAGTTCGCCTCAAGCTGTTCTACGCGCGTTAGGATTCTGACGCTGCATGTTTATTTGCACTCACCGTATTTATGCAGCCATTTTCGTTTTCCTTTCGCGTTGTATCGAGACTATCCGTTTTTAAAAGGGGGGGAGGGGAATAATGCCGCGCGCAGGGTCGAGTAAGCAGCGCCCTGTCACAAAATTCTAGAAGATTCGCGTTTATTCTTACTCAGGACCAACATTTTATCCTATCGTCCTAGTTTCTTGTTGTCGTAGTGCCTGTTCATTCTAACCCGAACCCTCAACGAACTTTCGCGATGCTGACGCTGACTAGATAAGGACTGCCCGTGACCTTGTTGTGTCAGTATCGCCCTCGCTTGCTGTTACGCCGAATCGCCGCCCCGCTCTCCTGCTGTCTCGACGCCCGTTCTTTGTCCTGTTTGCACAAGCTGGCCGATTAAACCTTTATTTTAAGTTTACATTTGTCCAGTTTTTGCCAATCTGTGACAGATATAAACGCCGGTCGTAAAGTTACTTTCTTTCTTTGAATCAGGCTAATAAAGATCTATTACAAGGAGTGTTGCAAAACGGCGGTATTCTCCGCCTAAGCAAATCGTGCTATCATTAAATTGGACCAATCATTGAAAGACGAATTACTCGTCTAAGGAAATCCTACCACCCGACGGGTCTCCAGAACCGTTTTAAATCCACCTGCACAAAACTGAAGAAGCAAGAAGACAATAATTGAATAAAAGAAGGACATTGGGGAGAAATTGCGATAATTCCCTATATGCCTGGTATTTCACACGAGCTAAAGAAGATCCTAAAATGCAGGACGTTCCAGTCAATACATCTGCACCAAACAAATTTATATGTCATGTGCAGAAAGGATAACAAAAAAACAAATGTCAGTGACAAAGTGTGGCATCGCCCACCGAACAAAATATGCTCCATGGCATGAAGGGGTTGTCCATAAAATTACATTCTCCTACGGAAAGTATTTTAACAGACAAACAAGCAGATGCATCAAAGGCAGAACCAGGGAGCACGCGGCGTCTTTGAAGGCACGTCAGGAGGCCATTTGTCATCACACCGCAAAACATGCAAATGCACTGCAACGTTCCAAGACATCGCAATACTTGCAACAAACAAGAACCCTTTTGTTCGAGAGACGTCCGAGGCACTGGCCATGAAAGACCACGCCGATAAGTGTGTTAGCTTCCCGTCCGTCCCCATCCATACAAAAAAAATTGTCGCGGTGTGCCAATATCAGTTGACCTAATAGCTTGGTTTTCGGCGGGTTATATCAAAAATGTGGTCTAGTTAGCAATTTTCTAAGTCGAGAGTGTTCTAGAAATATAATCAGAATTTAATATTTTTTATGTTTGTACAGACTACGTTTTTTTGCGTGTATATAGATGAATTTGTGTATTGATACTTCTGAACAGGAAGAGGATCCGTAAAAGATAGAAATAAAAGTTTCTTCACTAAAGCTGTTTGATAGTCAGCTGCTTTCTTCTCTCCCCTTAATTATTTCTCTCGATACAAGCTTCAGCTGACCAACATCTTAAAGAATGAGACGTCTTCAATGAAGGCA
>JAZHYW010042759.1:0-55122 GCA_037355805.1 Ixodes ricinus
CAGATATTATTCCTTTGTCTGCAATTTGGATTTCGGGTTTCAGAGGCAGTTTTTCCCGTTCCATAATCCAAAAAGTGAAAAGTTATGCTGGGATTTTCAGTAAGTGGCCTTTATGTATGCATTTCCGTCAGTATATGCTCTCGAGCGGAGTGCATTTAACTGTGCTGGATAACCTTTGGTACACCGTGTGAAGCTGGAGTGCAGGTTTCGTACTCTTGCGGACGCTATAGAGTTTTAAAATAGGGCGCCTAAATGCTCTTTGGGCCTTACAGGCAGCTTGGGGCGCGGTAGTATTGCATGCTTAGCCAGGTTATGCACATTCCCAAAGCGACGTCCCAGGCAGCTTGGTGTACCCAAAGCCTTGGGGAATCCACATTCTCAAGCTCTCTCTCGTATATTACTACAGCAGTCATTCATGCCAGTTCACGTACCTGCCAGTAAAAAAAATTGTTAAACTGTAGTTACTAACAAGTTAAGGTACAGGGCGTGGCGAGTCTTGAAACATCTCATTGAAGAGTTTTAGTAGATCGTTCCAATACCTTCGGTATCCCCGATAACGTCGATGCATGCGCAAAGGTGGCGGCGGAGTATCGGGTATCTCATCGGAGTCATTAAGAGGCTGATCTACTAAAATCTCTATTATCCTTCGCAGCCAGCAAGTCAGATTTAGTAGCCGATAAGAAGTCGAGGACCAATGACCGATTGAGAGCGCAAAGAGAATGCGGAGGGCAAGTTGTCTGCTTCCTGCGCAGGAGTTCCGGTGACGTCAGAACGATGCCGGCCAGATTGGCTTTGACTGAAAGGATGATGGGTAGACATCAATGCTGGATGCGCCAGGAGTCTACATTTGTTTTTCAATCAGCCAATCAAATTCGGCGTTCTGACATCGTGCCAACCCCTGTGCAAGAGGCAGTGACAATATTATGTCCTCTTACACGCTTCATTAAGCTGTCGATGACGATAGTAAAGCTACGTAAGGCTCAAGGCCGGTTTACGCACCGAGGACCAAGCTGCTGTGATGTCTCACAACGAGGAAAGACACACTGATACGTGGCGCCATCTTTGAGTTGACCCGCCAGACGCAATTCACTGTTCAGAAGCTTTGCGGTACTTGCCAAATCGGAGGCACTCGAATGGTAGTTTATAACGTAGTCGTACGTTTTCAAAACCAAAAACAAAAAAAAAAAAGAAAGAATTATGCTCGAAAAAAAAGAAGGAAATATACGAAAGCTTAGTGTTCCACGACTCCCAATAAGTTGATGGCACTAGTTATTTCTCTCCTCGCAAGAGAAGGAATTTAAGAGGCCATAAGGCACACGGTCGTAAGCTGGGTGGAGTTTGTGAACCAGCCTTCAGGTTTTAGTTTTTGAACGCTTTGACAAATTTATAGATGATGCATCTTATTGAGCCTCAGACGCAGAAGAGACGTAAGTGCGTGTCACAACTCATATTGTCCGCGTGGGTGCGCATGTGGTCGCAAAAATTAACTGTGGTGTCAAGATCAACCTCTTAGGTTGTTCTGGAAACGATCTCGAAGTATATATTAATGCCGACTCGCTGCGGGTAGAGAAATTTTACCCTATATTTAACGATTTTTTTATTTGTCTAGACGCATAGTGCCGTTTTGCAACATAAACGCTGGAGCGATGTGGGTTTTTTTAGAAAAAATCTTTGACAAAAAGAATAAAGCCTATCAGACCAAAGAGACTGATGGACACCTATTCTTCCATGTTCTTTCTTCTTTCATCTTCATGAAAAGTGTCAAAATCATCCCTTTGTCTTAAGTGTTTTATTCTTGCTATCATAGCCCCACCACTGTGGTGGTTGGGATTTTCGAGCAGCTTTCAAGTCGTGTTAGCGTTTTTCTGGAGGTTTTAAGACGTTCTCAGTTTACATTTAGTAATTGTATAACTTGATTCCTGTAGTAAGTTAGAGTCATGAGGTCGGTATTTTTGTTGGGGTGTTTGCGAACCAACCGTCTTTTCATATCGGTATGGTTTGATGGTCCCTCCGGTAGAAATGCGCATGCGCGAGCCTTCTGTGGTAGCAGATGCGCAGTTCGTACCACCCACCATCACCACACCCCGGATGTGCCAAGTTCTCTAAAACTCTCGGATAAGTCTTGCGACATCATTTGGACATTACCGTAGCGGACAGTGAAACATGCTTTGAACTGATTTGGGTGTCAATGTATGAATTGATCTTCCAAGTCTGCTAGTCGGCATAAGTCTAGTAAATATGATGAAATCATATGAAAAAGAAAGGGGGCTATAGGGCCACTAAAGTTTAGGACTGGATATTGGAAGAGCCAAGCAATGTCAAGAATACTTAGACACCCTCTACTGAAAAAGAAAAGATTTTGAAAAGCACGTGAGTTTAGGCAGCTGAACCTTTCAATTACCACCATATAATGTACAAGTGGGAATAACGCATAAAGATGTACGTCGGCAGGTATGGTTCAAAGACACACTCGGTAACATTTGATGATAGTAAGATCATGTAGTGGAGGCATCGTCCCGTGCACAGACACTCTGGACCAAACAGAAGGTCTCTTTAAGGGCTCTTGAATTGAATGTAACTGTTTAGGCTAATTAGCGGTAAAGTGTTAAAAAAATCGCTCTTACCCGTACCTTAATTTTAACGTTTTTTCCGCGGTTTTTTCGGTTTCCTTTTGGAATGTTTGATTCTTCAATTTGCAGCACTAAACCCGGTGGCCTCGGTGCTTAGCGCGTACTTTCTGCATCCACATTCTGCATCACCGAATTCAATTGCGCAGTAGCACCAGTACAGACTGACTACCGGCATATTCGGGATCCTGAAAATCTGCTGTTCTCTTGGAAAGCTATATTTAGCACTAGAGGTGAGCGGATACCGGTTCCAATCAAATAGAGCAGCGTACTCACCAGCTTTAACGCCGTTAATATAGCCCATTGCCGTAGCCTTTCTTCCCACGGTGGTACGAACGAACGATCTTACTTCCTCGAGCGGTACTCGCACCTCTAATATTTACCACTGATAATAACTTTTTTAAAATTCTCGTTAATTTGGATGTGGCGATTGTTTCAAATTTTTGTCGGGTTCTCTGTGTTAAATGAGGAACAATGTAAAGATACTTACGCTTGACGAATCGGTACATGTTCCGGGCGAGAACGACTGAAATAAAAAGAGGAATGGAGGAGGATATTAGGAGGCATTATTGGTCGGCAAATTATCAAAGGTCGCGCATATTAACACCTAGGTAAGCGTTGTGACAGATTTCTGAAATTGTGCTTTTTAAAATTTGTGCGTGTTCGTCTGTTGGTTTATTCAACCTAAATTGCATTGCGTGTCTTTTGACTTTGCGCCTTGAGTCGGTGTGTATGCGTTTATATGTTTTCAGGAACCATAGCGTCTTGACGTATAGATGAAACAAAATAATATTCGTTGCACTTAAAGGCCATTAGCACCATTCGCTATAGGGTCAACGAATATAACAAGCAGCGTTAAGAGTGTATCGACACGTGTTTCTCGTTGTCTTTGGAAATTACGCTGTCTGCAGCCTTTAGACCAATCACGCAGAAAACAATTGCAGGCACGCGGCGTTTAGGCGTAGCTCTTAGGCGCCGCGTTTCAGAAAAGCTGAGCGGTGTCGCCGTCGCCGTCATACCGTAACTGCGCGTTGCATTATGGGACGTTTCTCGCCAATGACGTCACGTATTACGTCACGTGCGACGTCACGAAAGTCACGAAAGTCGAGAGTGACGTCACGAGGGTCTGGGGACGAGTGACGTTACGAGTCTGAATGACGTCACGAGGGAGGGAGGAAGGGAGGGGGGAGAGAAAAAGGGGGAGGAGGAATGGAGGGAATAGGGGAGGAGAATGAAAGGAGGATGGAGGGAGGGGGGTGAGAGGAAGAGAGGGAAGAGGAGAGTGCGGGGGGGGCATATATCCTCCTCTCTGTAACCTCTCCTCACTCTTCCTCTCAAGGCTGCGCTCTAATTCGGCATTACGGGAATCGTAAACGTCTTCCATCTTTTACTGCGCGAGATTGCATAGTTTTGTTGGTGATAGAAAATACACAAGGCGAGTAGAGCGCCGTATTGGCTTCGGGCCCCAATTCCGCTCGATAGGATCTATCGAATTGCGGCATCGGCTGTGGTTGTGGATTAAATACACCAACATAGTGTTTACAAAATAAGCGCGCCCGGTGCCCACACCAGGTGTGGGCGCTGCGCGTCTGTACAGGCCAGTGGGAGACGGGACTCGTTTTTGACGTGATCGGAGAAAGACGGCGGAGTAGAGACAAAGCCAACTAGCCTTGGCGTCTAAGAAAAAAGAAATCAAGTCAACAACACGGGGGAAAGGGAGAGAAATCTCCCCTCTCCGACCTCCCGAATAGATCCGAAACCTCCGGGATGTATGTGGTAGCCATGCTAGCTCTTAGAGTGTGGAACAAGAGTAGTTTACGCCGAGTGTAGTGCGCTACACGTGACGTCATCCCGGATACTCAGCAACGTTCTAACATCCATCTTTATCTTTCGTTTCAAACGCCCCCCCCCCCCCAACCCCTCCCGCAAACCGAAAAAAAACGATTTGGAGGAACGCCTAACTATTAACCAAAATATAAAATCCGTCACCAGAAGTTACCGAATAATAAAAAAAAAACAGATTTAATAAACTTAACTCTAACCGTAACATTATACGAATCATTACTTTTTTCCGTTTAAATCTTATAGAATCTATACACGGTTACATCACTTCAAATACTAACGTATTAATACAAAATACGGTGAGTTAGACGGGTGCCGACTTCACCATGTATTTATCTGGTTCGGAAGACATTAGCTGAGATAATCACGCGACGTTGACTACTCAACTAAATTTTGTTCATTAGCTTTGTTAATTCATTGTCTGAGGGGCTATGTTGGAATTGCATGAGAGAGAGAGAGAGAGAGAAGACTTGCGAAAGAGGAAATACTAACGTGGGAGTTACAGCCAAAGGCCGAACGGGAATTGCAGTATCGAGGGCAATTACTCTTAGAGGCCAGGCCAATTTGAATAATTTGCGAAAATGTAATGCTTTTTAAAATATTATTCGTTCAACTTTTGCAGGTTGTTTTTTACCGCGGAATTAGACAATTATGCACAAAAAACAAACATAGCTCCGGTCCACAATGACGATTCAAAGAGTGACGCAATCGTTTCGGTCAAGTCATCACTTGTGTCGTCGGCGCACCCACTGAGGACACGCTACAGAGATAGTTACGACATTATTGAAACCACTGCGTTACTCATCCAAGCGTTATTAAGGGCAGGGGAGGATGCGTTCTTTTTCATGTGCAATGTTTAATTTGGGCAAAGAAAAGGGCGAAAATTTATTTATTCATATATAAACAACCATTACCTTTACGGCAGTTCCCTAATATTGGTCTGGCTTCTAATAGAAATCTTCGTGAATAGTGCTTGTCTAACATGATATCTAACATCCAATATTACAATGTTAATTTAGATATTTGAAATACTTAATCAACTTTTCGTGATGATTATTATCGCAATTTATGTTCGCCGAGCCTGATAAATTTATTATGAAGACAAAACCCATGTAACCTTCACACCCAGTTAAAAAAAAGGATTATATTGGTATTAGAAGCAAACCCAGTATATGCCGAAAGTGTATGGACAAACTTCAGAAGTTTTTCTTTTTTTTAATTTTAAACTTTTTTGAGCTTTGGAGTTTGTCGAATGAACAAACAAAACCTTCCAGTTGATGTTCTACAACGCTAAACAAATACATAAACAAGAATTCAGAGACTCCATGAATAATGGTATACGCCATAAAAGCCAAACCAACACCCAAGCAAAGAACTCGGTCAAGGCCTATTAAAGGGTAACTGCAAAGAAAAAAGTGTTTTTTTAAACAGCCTGATGGGGACAAGCATGTCACAAAACAAATGTTCCGCGAAGAAAAATATATTTTTGTTAGCAATATTTACGTCACAGGACGTAATTCAGTTGAAACTCCCGCCCTTTCGACCCCCGTGGAGGAGAACTACGCCCCGCCCCTCACTCTTGGATTTGCTCTTTTGTGTTGACTTCGGCTGCTGAGTTGAACGACGCAGCGTCTCGACTTCCGGTAAGATCTGGCAACAACGCACGTTAAACATGGCGCCGGTATTGTTTTGGTTTGACGGTAGGGAAGCTGCGAGGTTTGCGAGCACATTGCGAAGACGTGACCGGAGAAGTGCTCCTGTGATGTTCCCGGAAGACGGAAAGTATCATTCGTAATCGTTGTGTGTGCTTTGAAAGTGGAGGGAGTCACAGGGTCCACGAGTGCGCAACCAAAAGCCAACGTTCACGACAGCGCTGCGTTGACTTCGGCGATCTCGTTCTGTTTGGTGCAACACGGCGATGCGACAAAGAACTGAAACGTTCGTGGTGTGTGTGGTTCGGTGCTTGGAAGTAGACCCCACACTAACACGGAGCGCAAATTGGTTTTTGTGGGGTTGAGGTTCAACGGTTTCAGTCCCGTCGTCGTCAGCTGATCCAGTCAAACTGGTCCGGGAGGGCGCAGCGAGCGTTTTTAAAAGTAAATCTTCCTTCGTTCCTTTTCAAAATGTGGAAGATTTCTAACACATACCGTGAGTAAAAAGCTGCGGGCGTTTTGAACAAAATTACGTGGTTTTATTGAACAATGAACTCCGAATTGTTGTCCTAAATCTGCCGTTTTTATGCTGCGTGTTGAACTGCATTTGCACAGCGACGTGTAGCACTCATCGTGTTGTGTTAATTAAACGTCGGGCAAGATTTTCTACCTGCCCACAGATGCTTGAACTGAGACAATTTTTCACACAGTGAACAGTGCTTTCTTTTGTTATTTTGGGAAGAGGCGTTGTGCATTTATTACGGTACAATCACTTGAGAGTTCAGAAATTGGGGAGGGCGAGCAAGCTTTCCGAACTTTTTCTCTTTACTCTATGGCGCTGCCCCTAGTTTCAGTTTTAGTAGACGTATACCTACTAGCAGGTACAAACTGCTCTAAAGCAGGTAAAAGACTGGAAAGTCGGGACGGTGCGGACTACGTGTTTCGCGCTTTCCGTAAGGTGACTGGGGAAGTGCTTTTGCAAGGTATCCGGAATATGCAACTGATTTTGTTATGCCCTTCGTTTGCGTCTCTCCAGCAAAACGAATAAGATAATCTTGAAAGCCGTGATCACAAGCCAAGATTTACGATAACAGTACACATTCATTCAAACAACTTTACGTAAGATGGTTCGGAAGCCGAGAAAAAAATGTGTCGGCTAACGCAGAATTCGGACGTCCGAAGGAAGCCTGCGGACAGCTCTTACGTAATACCAGGGCTGTGCCAGGTTTTTCACGTAACACCTGCGTCTAGTCGCGGACGCTAGATGCACCCGGTGCGAATATCGACGGCCTCCGGAGCGATATGACGAGAACGTAACTGGATACGTTTGTCGCTACGCGAACGCCCGATTGCCCCCAGCCAAATAGCATTCCTTTCGGAGCGCAATGGCTGCTGGAAGGCTCGCTGTCGGGATCACTTATCTGACATCTCCGAAAATTTGGCATATGCAAACGCAAACAAGCAAAAAAAAAACACGCTAGCAAGCAAGGAGGAAAACAAAAAGACCGCTCCATGAAAGCCAAAACCCGCGTCGCTTCCTATCATTAACACCTGCGACAGCTGCTAAACACGCACTACTTCACTTCAAGAAGTCTCACTCAAGAGACTTCTTGAGGTCTCTTGAGTGGACTTCAAGAAGACTTCAAGAGACTTAAAAAGTCTCTTGAAGTCTCACGGCGAAACGACTAGTCGAGGTAGGCGAGACAGGCGGGAGCAGAGACTTCGGCGGCCATGAAAAAATGGCGAAGCTTTTGTTTGTTATGGTATGAATCCAAACGGAAGTGCCCGTCTTGTAAGCCTTTTGCAAAAAATGATGACTCTCATTACGCGGGTTATTATTTAAACGTAAAAATATGCCGCTCAAAAGGAAGTTGCAACACATAACAAAGGTTTAATAACCAAGATCTAAGCTGTCAATCAAACTCTTAGCTAATGAGAAATATAGCAGCCGATTGGAATTGAACGTCACAGAATCCCAACTTCATGGCACGCGATTTAAAACGGACGAAATAGCCGCAAACTAAAATCAGTCTCACGCAATAAATATTGCTGTAAAAATTTTTTCTCGCGCAAAAATTGTTTTTTGACATGACTGTTTAAATGACTGTTTAATAAAAAGAACTTTCTTTTCTTTGCAGTTACCCTTTAAGTGTTATTTTATATTAAGAAAAATAATATCAAAGACCACTGCCCCTGACCAGTGTGTCTTTTTTGTTCTGAAGGCCTTGTTTCGTCGAATTTGTTCACGCGCAAAATATATTGAGAAAAGCAAAAAAAAAATATTATTGCAGTGTACAAATAAAAAAGAGACACGCCAATTTTAGCGTCGATCAGTTTTAGAAGCTGCTTATAATTTTTTGTATCTACTGATATACTATAGGATAATCTTATAAATCAGATTACATCTGCGCCCGCAGCGCACATCTTCAGCTACACTTATGTTATTTGCAAACTTTCGTCGAATATTTGCCCGCATCCACTGGATTCAATGCATCGACTGGCAGGATAGGTCGCGGGCATCCAGAGCTATACGAGGGAAATAATGCGGTTGGGTAAACACGAATAAAGGGAAACGTGAGCGTGTTCTTACTGGGATTTAGCTTCCACAGATGTGACCACGCGGGGACAAGAAAAAGAAGAATTAAAACAATGGAGTGCGTGCTCGTAGACTTTGGGCCCCTCAGAATTAACTTGCACATTATTAGCGTCTGGGAGAATATGTCCATTCAAGTACAGTCATGTCTCATTCATATATAGCCATTAATAGACACACCGCTATAATACATTTTCGAGAACAAACTGCGTAAATGTATGCATTTTTGTCTGGTTATAAGGAACGAAATTTTTGTCTGGTTATAAGGAACGAGACATTATGTAGGATTTCGGGACGCGCGAAGGTAACCATATTTACTACATATGACTGGAATTTATACTGTCGTCCGGTTAAGACTTGCAGAATTCTTGTTACAATAATGAAAATTCAGATGATGAGCTGTTCACTGCCAGTCGGGTACTTGGTTTGGTATACAAATCAAAACAGCCGTCTGTCAAAGAATGAAAAGTTAACGCTGATTTAAATCAGAAATAATGCCATCTTCACATTAAAGGCACGAGACGACATGCGCATTATTGTCTAGCTTTAATAAAGGTGCTCTAGTAAACATATTATTTTTTGTTTGACTTTTTTCTTCCTGGGGAAGAGGACAACGACGAAATGACAAGTACAGTAGCACAGCTTTTGTATTGTTCTGCTTAAAACAAAATGGGCACATGCATTTCGCAACTTAAGAACAAACCACGCACGTGACGTAATAATAAAAATTATAAGCATGCTTAAGTCCAAGGAAGACAAATTAAACCGAAAGTTCAATTACCAAATGCTTTTATAGATCTCGGTTCTGACAAGGGCGAATCTCGCGAGGAAATCACACTATGCGTGCCATTCTCTGGGACACTCGGTCAAATTCCGTTAAAGTGCGCCGAACGTCAAGGAGACGAACCAGGCAACCCCGCCAACACTGCATGAAGTCCAGCAGCAACTTACCGGATTGGCCCAGCTCGATTTTCTTGGGACGCTGACAGCAAGAGATACCCGAAGCGATGGTGGAGCGAAACTCAGCGGTGCGGACGGCGTCCGTAAGACGTCTTCGATCCGACTCGAAGAAGCGCCCGAGCGATCCACACAAGTGAGACAGAAGATATCCGACGACGACGTCCGGCCGAGTCCCGATACCGAGTGAGCAACAGGCACCTCCGGCAACAACACCAGTCCACTCCGATGCACTCGGCGGCTCACACACGAGTCCCGGGCGCCGGCCCACGATGCGCGGTCATGAGAAACCCCGAGGTCTCTCCTCCGCTTCTCCTCCTCCGGTTTTCCCACTCTCCACCTCCCCAGTTTTCCCCCTCACCCATCCCTAGAAATCCCATTTCTCCCTCGCCCAATCGGCGTCCGTACCTTTTTTTTTTCTTGAACTTTGTCCGCTTTGTCGTTTTTTACTTTTTGTTTATTTTTCTCCGAACGGATATTTCAGAGATGCTGTCCCTTGCCGCATCCGTTGCCCCGCTTTTTGAGTTCACAGGAATTTGCGAGCATCTCGTGCTCGGAAGGAGTAAAGCTTTTTTTGTCATCTCGGGGATACTTCGAAACGCGTGGTAGAGCTACAAAAAATGTAAAATGGCTACGTATTTGTTCACTGGTCACGATTTTCCTGGGTGGCACTCGTTTCGCCAAATCACATCACCACACGCCGCAGTAACTTGATAGTTATATTTTTCCGCTCTTGCAAAGCGGCGCGAAGCTCTCACTCCTGCGCTTATTTTAGCACCTTCGCGGCGATTTCAGGGGTTAGTTCTGCAGAGCAAGAAAACATTAGAATACAATATTGTACGTTTGGTACCATGGCGTTCATGTTCCATACGCCGGCTTTGAAATGATGAAGTGCCATGCTTTCCAGGAATTATCCCGTGGTGCCGCAAAAATACGTGTCTTAAAAGGCAAAAGATACTAAGCCCCTGATATTGCAAAATTGTAATAGAAAATAAACAGTTTGCAGCCGCCCAAACTCCTTGCCGCGACACCTTGGGATGGATTTTCACTTATTACGCCAACTCGTTCTTCTCGTTTTATCCTGAGTAAGCCTCATCTCGCTTTTTTAATTAAACGCAGAATCTGTGTAAGGCCTGGGATCCCCAAGGAAAGAGTGACGAAACGCCAAGTAAATCATTACGACATGTGTAACATGCACAGCTGCATCGAAAAAATGTTAGCACATGTGACCGAGGACCGGAGCGGCGAAATCGGGACACGCAGCGTATTTGCAGCCGAGCTCGCAGATAGCTACACTCTAAAAAATGTCTGTGCGTCTACTTTGACGCACAACACTCGGAGAGCCAATCACCGCAACTTGCGGAGACAGCTCAGCGAATGACAATGCTGAAACATATGTATAGACCAAAAAACACAGTCTGAGTTGTGACATTAAGCAATGCAAAACGTCACGCTTGCATTGCTTAATGTCGCAACTCAGACTGCGTTTTTTGGTCTAGACATATGTTTCGGCATCGTCATTCGCTGGGATGCCTCCGCAAGTTGCGGTGATTAGCTCTCCGAGTGGTGTGCGTGAAAGTAGACGCACCGATATTTTTTAGGAGTGTAGAGTGCCATGCATGTTTCATGTTTCAAAGCGGGAGTGGCCGGCAGAAAGCAGCCAATCCTAAAGCCTGCATTTCAAAAGCTATCTTATCACTCACTTTTCGGCCGAACGATGCGCCAACGTGGTCGCGCGCGTGAACCCGTTAAATATATTTTTTAATTTTTTTTTACGGGGGCGTTGTGAATGTTTAGGTGCCAACAAGCCAATTAAACGGCGACGAAAGTGCAACGTCACAGTGCTGATCACCTTTTCATGTGGATGTTATTTTGCCTCCTAATTCAAACAAACGCATAAAGTGTGCCATGACGTTGCGGTTTCAGTCCGTCATTGTGCAGGGATTCCACAGCTTTCAACAGAAGATAGTCTTTCGAAATGGGTGTCGGTTTAGGGGAAAACAGCAATAAAGGAAATACCGCCACTCACAACCCCAGCAAAAAAAAATGGAAAATAAATAAATAAGTGGGCTTACATGCGTAAACACATCGACGCATCGCTCCGACGAAACGTGAGGGATAAGGCTTTCAAAATGTGGGCTTTAGGGTGGGCTGCTTTCTGCCGGCCACCCCCGCTTTGCCACAAAGAGCGTGCTTGCCACTCTCGCTATCAGCGCGTTCGGGAACGATAACGCCGCGTGACGCCATTTTGCCGCTCCGATCATCGGTGACTTGTGCTAATCTTTTTCCGTTGCAGCTATACTTCAGAGAGCTATCTGTGCTAAAAAAAGAAAAGAATACAAAATTAAGAAGAAATAGAAACAAAAATCATCACGTACTCCGACTGGAACTGTACCGATAATCGCATGATCTCATGGTTATGAGTTCTTCACTGTACCACTGCGCCAAGAGGGGATAAGAAAACCGTCCCCTCACTCTCCGAGTTCAAATGCCAAACGTCAGACGCTGCCGCTCAGCGTTCGCGTTCGAATAGTGAGTAGCGACTCGAATCGTTCCAACGAGAGCTCAGTGCACTGACGTCGCAGCGCACTCTACTCTCCTCTCCCTCAGCTTGTATACCATTAACCGAAGAAAAATAATAGGGTACAAGCAAATAACTGCGAAGTCCACCAGAAGCCTTGCAGAACACCGCGGAGACACATTTTATGTATACCAACTTTACCCGCAGATTCGAGAAAAATAGTTTTCTTTGTAGCCTCGCACTAAGCCGCCATTTAACAGTCTTATCGCTTTTACGAGATATTTCCCCAACAGCAAATCACTCAGTGAACCAAAAACCCTTTGTACGTTTCCGCCTGTTTAGTTATTCAACAAAGTAGACGTACAAAAGTACAGAGCCTTGACAAATTTCACAACCTGTTCACTACCAAAACGCCTTTAAATTGGAACCACCTTCCCATCTACCCTCACAAAAAAATTTAACCTATTTCTACAGAATTACTAGACATAATTATGGCTACAGAGCATAAATTTCTAGGGAGAATGTATCCACTTTTTTAACCATTGTCTACAGATTATTGGCCGCTGCTTCCTGCAGGTTTGTGTAGACTTCAGTGTACAGATAATGTGGCGACTGTGTATAGCAAACATACAGACATTCTTGCAACACTCCTGTGCCATTTCTAGCGCCAATAAGAGAGTTTCTAACGAACTCTCTGTAGACAAGTGGCCACAGTTTCTATCATCTCACTATAGAAAATATAGCAGTTTCTACCCATTTTCTGCCCACTTTCTTCAGACAAATCCCCTCAACTTTATCTATTATCTACAGAGAATAGGCCAGTTTCTATCTTTGTGTAATGCTAGTTATTAATTCTGAAGTGTACCGATGCATATGCTGCATGCAGAGCACTTGCTTCATTATACACTCAAATACCAGACAAAATGTTCTAATTTTACGTTTTTTTTTTTTCAGTTGTTGAGCAGTGTTTTGTCTTACTTGTCCAGCATGCTCAATAGGCTGTACTTGATCTTTGCTGCATCGACCTTAAAAGTGCACAGGTGTAGCCTGGAAAAAAAAGAGAGAGAGAGAGAGAGATGACAAGTTAGCATCTAATAAAATCTCCAGTTGGAGCTGCTCCCCACTACTCAACTGGGGACATCCACATGCCCCATTCACAGGCTGACTTGCCCGATAATTAGGAAAAACTGGCATGATACGTTGGACGCAAGAAGGGTGGGAGATCATGGATGATGGGCGATAGAGGCTGTAACCTTTGTAACGGGCAGCAGCTTGCGCCACCAATACAGCTGGCCCGGCCAAACTCTCCAAGCAACGCCAAGCTACCAGCTTCTGCCTGCAGCTTTCATAGTAATCTTAGACTTTGCATGGTAATGAGAAAGCTTAGTGTCTTCAAATTGCTGCTCCATTAGCAAGTCTATTTTACACCAAGGACGTATACAGTTTTCTATTTATTTTTTAGTTGCACCAAATTTTAAAAAGGGAACTTGAGATAGAGTAATTTGAGCCAAGGGAAGTGTTAATGGCCATGGCGGCCTCTAGAAAACACGTGAAATCAGCTAATTAGCAAATTAACTAAAATGTTTTAATTACCATTTTAATTTTTGACTTGAGGGCGCAAAAAGCACTTACAAAATAGCGCTCTGACAGGGCCTTTCGGGCCGATCGCTCTGGATTTCTCGTTGAACTCGTCGGAGATTCTGGCACAGAGTTCAACATGGTTCAAACTCATCAGATAGTGAGAAAACGTACATTGCGTGGCAGGAATACCTATCCCAAATGGTCAGGAGGACTTCTCACTTGTCACTCACATGGAAGATAAGGCGGTCCGTCGTGTCTTCGGTCCGTCGAAGCTACGTGGTCATATGTATGCCCACAACAAAGGAAGATCACCGGTGTGTAGGCGTTGCCGAAAGAATATTCATGGTCTTGGCAATCCGCATGTTGAAGATCACATTTGGCACTAAGACGAAATGCGCTGCTGGTGAGCGGAACTCTAGAACTAGATTTACCACATTTACCACAGAAGCGAAATCCACAGCAGGTCCGCAGGCGCGCATCACCCGCGAAGCTAGGTCCGGTCTTTGCAGGCATTCCGGGTTTGTCAATGGCTAATGCGTCATCCGTCAAACCACGTGATCACGCTTCTGCCGTTACCCGCGCACAGAGCGGACTCAAGCGATAAAAAAGTATACGGTTCATTGTTCCGGCGAATACGCACCGCCTACCACGCCTTCAGCTTAGGAGAGAGAGAAAGAGAGAAGGAGTAGAAAGGAAGCCGCCCAGAACGGGGGTGCGCTTACAAAGGCTAATCTTCAGGGCCATCTCAACAATGAACACGAGAGGATTTGTCACTTGTACCCAAGGTTGATAGTGCAGTGGATGTTATGCGTGGCCTTGGGCTTTTAGTCAGATTCCGTGCTCTGCCTTACCACCAGCTTCAAGACTGTAGTCACGTGACCCTAACCGGATACACGATTGATTTAAAACACGCATAGCGTCTACCCTGCTGTCAATACTGATTGAATAGGACAGCTCTTTGAATGCCAGCTTTTGAATTTCTAAAGAAGCTGTGCAGCCCAAAAGTGATTCTAAACGGGGCAAGTTTGAAGACACTATGTTTTTTGTCGTATAACACATTAAAATTTAGAATGAAGAACTAAGCGCGACTATCTTTTGAGCACGATGTCCAGACATAAATAAATAAATAAATAAATATATATATATATATATATATATATATATATATATATATATATATATATATTTGAACCATGGTTCAAAGCGCTAAAGAGACCTACACAAGATAGAAGACAAACACGGCAGGGTGCGCACAGGTCCTTGAAACCCTTGAAAACCCTTGAATTCAAAAATTGGGTTTTCAAGGCCCTTGAAAATCCTGGATTTTTTTCTAGACCTTGAAAACCCTTGAATTTGAAAATTTGGCTTGCAGGGCCCTTGAAAGCCCTGGATATTCTGGCTAGACCTTGGAAATTCGTGAATGGCTATTTATAATAACAAATGCAGGTATATATTGCACATTTTTGTTATGCTTATTGGTTTCGGTCTAAGTTATCTCAATTTGTTCAGGTTTAGCCGATGTTCATTGGATGGTTGGCTGCATTGGAGCAGATCCAAATCCAATCTGATCCGGGAATGCTTTGCGCACTGTTTACGCCATTAGCCTCGTGTTTTGTCGTCGGTCGTAGGAAAATGCCCGGCAATAGCAGGTTTCAAGGTGCGTGGCTTTGCAGAGATGAGTATAAGGACTGGATTGCGCCAGATACGACAAATCATCATCGTGTAAATGCAAGCCGTGCGGAAAAACCTTCGCTGTCGCCGCCATGGGCGAGTCGGCGTTGAAGAGTCATATGAAGAGCGCGAAACATGCCGGCATTCATGAAGATCGCAGCCAAGAGCTCTGTGCAAAATTACCTGGCTCCGGGCACAAGTGAACAATCCACTGTCCCGCCTCCACCGCAGTTGCCAAACCTTAACGCAGCTTGCAAGACGCACGAGTTGGTGACAAATGCCGAAGTGTTGTGGACTCTGAAGGTCGTCACATCCCGCTGTTCCTACCGGTCATCTTTACAATCGTGCAAGTTGTTCCAACAAATGTTCCCAGACAATGAGGTGGTAAAAGCGTTTTCTTGCGGAGAAAAGAAATGCGCCTATGCGACGTGTCATGGACCGAGACCTTTCTTTCTAACGGCCTTGCAGCGGGAAATCGAACAGTGTGAGCACTACGGTGTGCTTTTTGACGAGTTTTCGAGCGACTATATACATTGTCAAATCAAATAGCCTTAGGAAAACTGCAAAAAGTAAGGCCGAGGAGCTGCTTAGCATCAGCCAGCAAAAAGAGGAAAAGCTGCAGGAGCTCCCCCAAAGTTACTGCAAGCGGTTTTGGAAATTATTTTTATTTCGGCTTCGTGCAATCCAAACAAGATTGCAAGATAGAATTTTTTTTTTTTTTGCTTAGTGCCATAAAATTGATGTTTGCAATCTTTTGGCAACAATATTTTATTGAAATCTTCTACGTGCGGCATCGAGTTAGGTCCTTGAAAATACTCCCACAGGCCCTTGAAATTCCTTGAATATCCTTGAATATCTGTCTTTGAATCCTGTACGAACCCTGCACGGAGCTATCTTGTGTACGTCTTTTTAGCGCTTTTAACCTATGGTTCAATACGAGTCAACACCAACTAGCCCAACAACAAGTTTTTTTACAGTATATATATATATATATATATATATATATTATATATAGATATATATATAATATAATATATATATATATAATATATATATATATAATATATATATATATATATATATATATATATATATATATATATATATATATATAATATATATATATTTATATTATATATATATATATATATATATATATATATATATATATCTTTTTATCAAAAAATATAAAATTATTTGTACACTGTTAGGTTCGCGTTTTTAAACTTCATATTTTTTTTACGAAAGAGTTACACATAAAAGACACCACGGACAGCACATCGTCCGACTCTCAACACACGATGAATCGCCGACGCTCGCTGACAGAAGGTTGCGATGCTGCGCGAACAATTTCGGAAAGATGCTGCGTAGGGTACGCCGGGCGCAACGTTACCTCGTTGGAGGTTGAAGTCACAATCTGGTCATATAGTCCTGTCTTCAAGAAAAGGCTAGCGTGCATGATTGTTTCAACCTATTGATTTGAAATCGTGGTGACTAAATCTGGTGTTGCGAGTGCAACCTACAGCATGTTTGATTGGATACCTGTGTTATTGATGTAATATATACTCTGTGTGATTCTTTTTAAATGTTTATCAGGGCCGGATCTTGTGACAATAAAATCCTGTGACTATGTAGTTGACTTCAAGCCTGTTGTAAAAGCGTTTCTTACTACACGCGAAAACTGCTTATGACTCGTATCAACGATTTTGTCATGCTTTCAGTGTGTATGATCTATCAAGTCAGGTCTGTAGAAAATCTAGGAATATGGCGACGCAAAAACTCACGACCGTTGGCGACAGACAGTTGGTAGGATTTCTGACGACTATGCTCTGTAGACTCCTGTTGACAGGAAATCTGTAGAAACCTTGTAGAAAAAGGGCGATAAGATAGGAAGTGGACAAATATGTTAAAAAAATCTTTAAGATGTCTACAGACTGGCTCACATTTTTTTTGTAAGGGTATGCCACAACAAACAAGACGAATCAACTGCTCAGGCTTGCGGTTTGCTAATTTGTGTAAATTAGAGTCCTAAAAAAACTTCTGACTTTCTAGTAAATCATAAAAGATTTTATTAACTTTAAAACGCCAACCTATTTCTCTTGCGTTGAATTACGTGAACGACAATATGTCTTACGCTAATGCCATTTCCTAGAAAATCTTTACGTCAGCTGAAGTTCTAATTTAATTAAAGGTCTGGAGCGTTTTTATGTTATGATGCATGCTCTCGCTTTTAAAGGAATCTTAAGATCATGGTGAGTCTTCGACTGATTTTTGTCATTACACGTATTTTGAACCGTCGAAGAACTTGCATACTTGGAATAAAGCTTGGCCTTCATATACTTTTTTTCGTCTACTTTTATAATGTTTTTTCTTTTGTCCATCCAGTCTGATATCTAAATTATGAATGTCGCCCTAGTTTACTTTCCCGTATTCTAGTTTTCTGGCACAGTCAACCATCACAATATATTTCTTTTTTAACAAATGCTCTGAAAAATTTCAGCATTACAGTGATAAAACGTTTGAAATAAAAACAAAACAGTCAAAGTTATAAATGATGCCAGATTTTTACCTTCAATGCTAAACAAATATCAGTACTCTCATTACGTCGCCAAAACCACAGCCCACACTTAAAATAATAAATATGCGCAAATCCTGATACACTTAGCTCGATACTACGATCTGCAGTATTGTCTCCTAGTACGGCTGAAACGCTGCATGGAGACGAGTTTAGCTCCATGTGAATATGTGGAGAACACGCCTTGATGTTACAAATGTTTTAAATTAGTCACCCGTATGTCCATACTTTGCCTCGCCCTATAATAGACTATATACAGTCAAATTTGCTATCATCAAGGTGCATTCAAGATTTTGTGCTCATATTCGGCGTTTGTCGCGTGCATTCTTTCCACCGGACGCTGACCTGAGTCGGTCACAGCACTCTCCTGGCACTCCAAGGAGGAACATTTTTTCCTCTTTTCCTGTACCCATCACTGTTCGCTTCTTCTCAGTGGCACCGCAAGCACGCATCCTCGATCTGCTTTTTGCAGTCATAGGAGACTTTACTTTCAAAGGTATAGCTTTTCTGCGTCAACTGTTTTCGCTAAAACAGATGTGGTTACGAAGAATCGGGCCGCGTACACTGCCATAAGTGATAGGACTGAATTCCACGCACAAGAGAAACAGAGTCCCACTTTTTTTGCTTTCATGTCCCTGAACGCTTTGATGTCAGCTTTCGGGAGGTGGATTAGTTTCAAATTCGACAAAGTAGTGTTCAGTGGGGCAACCATCTCTGATGCCGACTTGATCACTGACGTGGTGGGCCGTCGAAGGTTGGACAACGTTGCCTTCTGCTTGCCGTAACCCCCGATTCTATCGCAGGCACTCTTGCCATGTCCAGTTGCACAAGAAATACGCTTCGCTGCCATGTACTTGTTGCTCTGCAGCTCGTGTGGTTGGTACTTGGTTAAAAATCGCGCAGAAAAAGACAAGGACAAACGAGGAAGGAACACAGAACACAGACAGCCACGTACTCACAACTCTAGTACATTAAGTGAAGAAAGGAAAAAATGAAGCACGATTTATGGCAGGGGACAATGGCACCAAGGGATAAACAATTCAGTCACAGTCAAATGTTCGCAAAAAGGCAACTTCTTTTTCGCTTTGTTCATGTTCAACGTTTACCAACTCGCAAAGCTTACTACTTTACTATTGTTGGTACTTGTCCTTAAAGTGGTTTGCTGCACCATCACCGACGTGGGTCCCACGAAAACACCCAAACTAGATTTTACGATTTTCCAAACCATGTTCATATAGAACATAGTTACAGTTACGCACACAAGGACAAGATAGAGAAGAGAAACATGTAAACGACAGACAAGCGCACACTCACAACTCATATATTGACGAAGTAGGAAAAGAAAGAGGTACAGAACGCGGAATCCGCTCGAGCGTTTACCCACATGAAAGAAAATCTTTTTCATGTGGGTAATTTCACATGTACCCCTCGAGCCCTGGGGCCAGTGGTTCCTCGCGCCTGTGTGGCTAACGCTCGAGCGGATTCACGCGTTCTGTACCTCTTTCTTTTCCTACTTCGTTAATATATGAGTTGTGAGCGTGCGCTTGTCTTTCGTCTACGTGTTTCTCTTCTCTGTCCTTGTCCTTGTGGTACGCAACTGTAACTATGTTCAATACCTACCAACTCGCCCAACTGTCTACTCTGCTACATGTTCATATAAATTAAGTTACAAACAATCTCATTCAATCACAATTTTTTTTCTTGCGGCATCTTTTTTGTTTTGCATTGTTTTGTGCGGTTCTCCACGGCGGCGGATATATTGGCCCTCACAGGCGGCGGAGGTTCAGGTTCTGTCGCGCCCTACCTCCTATAGCATGTCACCACGTGTAGGCTGATCTGTTTGCAAAGTCGCTCCGGTTGCCTCCTCTATGAATGGAGACGCCACACGCCGGCTGTTGAAACAGGCACCGCGAAATATGTTACAGGGTGGCGCCTCTCGATCGCTCCGGGCCATGGGCATTTTTGGGTCGGTTGTACAAAAATATATTAGGAATATTTCCGTCAAAACTACCGTCTGCTGTCAATTTTTCTTTTCGTGACCACCCGTAGCTTTTTTACGCTTATTTATCAATAATAAAATTGTGAAGAACGGGTATGTGCACGAACCATTTATGGCAACCACGTTAGCATCAGTTTGGCCATATTTTCCGCGTTATAACTTCAAAGCGACAGAAATATTGAATGATGTTTTTGCAGATTCCGTTAGTACATATTATGAACGTTAATTTCGGAGAGTATAAAAAATACTAAAGTAGGCCTTTTGTTTAAATAATTTTCAAAATAAGGCTTATTTATTTAAATGCCTATGTGTGAGTAATCCTTGTAAATTTATCCCGCTAACCAGGAAAACAATATTTCATGCAAACGTGAACTATAAACAGGGAGGGCAACACACTTGGAAAGTGTGAAGACCTTTAGCTTTTTTAAATACGGAGATATATCCCGCACCTCCACCAGAATGTCATGAATGACAGATTATAAGAGACGAAGTGAAAAGAAATTAAGCGCTTAATCTTGCGAACTTGAGCCGACAACAAGACAAATACAAAGAAGTAGCGTCACAGGCGGCGAAGGTCGGCGTAGTTGCACGATCGAGAGCAAGAGTGAGACTGATCCAGGACCGGCACGTGGAGCACCTTTGGTACCCGCATGGGTTTCTGGAACGTTTGGCGTAGAACGTTCGGAGCGTAGAACATTCGTATCCCAATCAGACGAGAACAAGTTCTCGAACTTACACAAACGCTAAATCGAAAGAATAAACAAAAGAAGCGTCGACGTCCAGGAATCGAACCTGAGGCCTCCGCGCGAAAGCCAAGCATGCTAACCCTTTGTTTTGTCTTTACTGGACACAATGTATAGCATACATGTGCCATGTCAATATTCTCACAAACCGCCCGAACATATCGTGGCCTAACTAAAAGTCCTTCAAATTTTAAGCGATTCCAATAAGTCTGCTCAATCAGGCGCAGTGTCGGGAGTCGTGCAGTAAAGAGAATGGACCTGCGTCACTACATCAATAAAATAAATACGTGCCGGCATTATGTGCAGGTGTGCATGAGCAGTTACATCCGAGTTTTCCATAAGCCAAACAGACCCACGACTATAAAAAAATAGATTATAGGGGACCGTTGGTTATGAACGTCGTCTTGTAAAATAAAAATGTATCAATACTACTTTTATTTTCCGAGTACTGTGTGCAAGACCGATCAACACAGTACTTCATGCATTGTAGCCTTTTTGTTGTATGCTCAATGAGACGATTAGAGCTGAAGGGAAGAGCCTCCGTCGTCACTCCTCCAGCGCAAGCTTCCTGGATTCGACAACGCTTCGGCGCGTCGTGGGTCTAGAACTACCCTGCCGTTCTTATATTTTCAATGCCTACAGTTTCAATGCTACGTTTTTGCTGCCTAATGTAAAAAGTGAAGGATATTTGTTTTCTCACGTGTTGATTTCATTAGAAATGCAGGTGTTTGTTATCATTGCCTATATGCGCCCCCAATGCGTTGTTCGGACAGGCTTCAGAGTTCTTTATTTCGTTGATTACGGCGCGTCGAAACTTGCTTGTAAATTAGCAAACGTTTTGACAGAAGATGCGTTATAGGGCCACTTTTTAAGCCTAGAACGTCACAAATGTTTGTGACGAATATATAATAACAAGCCAAGATGTCTTCACAAAAACGCTTTATACGTCGCCTTGAATCAGATGTGCTGGAAAAAAGTATCGCGTCATGTATTCATGTAGTCAATATAGATTTCGCGATCATGTAATATAACAGCACGTAAACTATAGATACCTTATATCACATGACGTATTTAACGTAGTCTCATGACGTAATTTCAGGTGGTCACGTGTCTTCATGATACGTGCTCGTGTAGACCTAAAAGTAGCTGCCTTTGTCTATACTGCGCTCGTCGAAGGCGCTCGAAAGCGAAATGCAAACCCCTGACGCAGGCGTTCCGCGTTCTAGCGTGTTTGACGACTGCAGCGTAGAAAAAAAATGGGTTGTGGGGATATTTATACAGCGTGTAGTAGGTCAGCCATTCAAAGTTGTGACGAGTCACTCGCTGTAGATGAGCAATTTAGCCAGTGCAGTACAACCGCTAGCCTGGGGCCTTTAACGTGCACCACGCTGTACTGATACACGACCGCACGCAGCGTAGACAAAGACAGATAGCTTTAGGCCTACACGAACACGTCACACGAACACGTATCACCCACTAAGCATTCGAACCAGAGTTTGGCGTTCTGATGTCCCCGAGCGCTCTCATCTCCTCCTCACCCTCAGCTTCTACGTGCATAGTACTAATTATGTAGGAAATTATGCCACTTTACGTAAGAGTTGCGGGTCAGTTGGGGAAATGATAATTTAAGATGATACATACATTGCCTAAAGACGTAGACGGCGTCCCCTTATTTGCGGACAAATTTGAAATGCTTTAATGTTATCGATATCACCCGACATATTTCATGTAGTCTCATGACATTATTTCACCTCGTCACATCTAATTTGATTTAATGTATTTACCTGAGGAACATTCTTGCGGATGTATTACGTGAGCGGGGTTTTGTACGGAGTAAGAAAGCACAAAATATATATTAGGATTACAGTAAATAGAAACAAAACATTGGATAAGGACCAGTTAAAACACAGTATTCGCAACACTCATACATGCACACGTAAATATTACTGATAAAAATAAAAATAAAAAGTATACATTTTTTTAAAGACATTTTAGACATCTCCACGTCAAGTTTGGTCACCAAAGAATCTTCGAGGGCGTTCCAGTCGCAAATAATAAAAACAATAAGCGGGGCTGAAGATAATATATAGTACAAGACATCAAAGGTTCCACTTTGTGACTGTTATCAGCTCTTGATGAAATGTGAGTTGCATGTTTACAGAAGGACTGTTTGAAGCTGAATCACATGCGATGAAAGAAACACAAGCGAGAACATTTTCCTCGTATTTGAATTGTTTAATCTCATGACACTGTCATGAGTTCTTCCTACAGGTGATGCAGGCGGCTTCATTTTGCAATGATTGAAGACCTGTGGTGAGATAGTTCTGGTGTGGATTCCAGATGAAGCTTGCTTATTCCAGGTCCAAGCGATCGTGTGAAAGAAACACATCTAAGTACTAGTACGGCGTTTTCACTTGAAGGTGAAGCGATAAGATGTTGTATTTGGTCAATAACACGTTGGTTTTCTTATTAAATCTCATCTGCCAACATTTTATAATATTAATCCGGAATATCCATGTTAAGCACCATGCACTTATTCTGTCGAGAACGATTTGAACAGCAAGGCTTTCGTTTGTAGAGGCTACTTGACATTATAATGCGCACTTTTAAGCAGACAACCTGATTGGGTATGTTATATATCGGATGTAGGATCTTTGATGTAGATGAAAAAAGAGGCGAACCAACTACGCTACTCTATGGGGCGGGGCATCGGATGCAACGAGAATATGTGATAATAGAGTATTGCTTAGCCTTACTAATTTGCAACTTTATCGTAAACATGCTGACATTCAGTTTACTACACAGGTAACTATTTGACGATTAGATAATTTTGCGCAGTAGGCGATTATGCTGGAACTTCATCACGTACTTTAGCGATATCAATGAATATGACGTTGGTATGTGTGTCGGCTTGAGTGATTAAAGCGCAAGTAAGTAATGAAATAAAAAAGCTGCATATCACTTGAGTAGTCTAGCCTGAATCCGCGTGTCAGATTTTGAAAGAGGACGCGGAATGAAGAGAAGAGCGAGATCCGAGGTGTGGTATGCGTGCAAGAGAGCTTCTGCTAGACAAGACGCTTAAACTTTGGCTGCATTCCAAATAAAGCAAGCCGGCGGCTTGTCTCGCCCCAACGTTTGGAAAGCTCCAGTCTTGTTCGAGAAGACAACCTCGGACTAATTCATCTATCCAAATACTGACCGACGGCCCAGATTCAAAGGGAAGGCCACCGACGAGCACCTTCCCCACCTCCATGGCGACATGAAGGGGGGGGGGGAGTTTCGGTTATGCGTCTGTCACTTTGGAACTTTATTCAAGAGTTCGAAGACGTGCTTTTTCATCGCAACCTTCCGTTTAACCATCTCCTTCTTTTTGCAAGTAAATATATTATTTTTATTGTTCTCACTCTTTAGTCTCACCTCTTATACTTTCATCACGATCCCGGTCGAACGTGACACCGTGCTTATTTGGAAAAAGGAACTCGTTCTCATCGAGGTGGGAAAGGATTACTACAAAAAATAAGATGCACCATCACTTTGGAGTGCAAGCTTAGAAGAAAGACGTGACGGTAGTTGGAAAGGTCTCACGTTATGCCGGATTTGAAAATAGAAATAATAATCGCAAAATTCCCATTAGTTGGAATGATAAAACTCACAAGACTTTGCTGAACGAGTAGAGAGAAGATGACGGCGGCGGAATATCTTGTAATTTTTCGTAGTTTCGAAGATATTGCATTTTCACCTGCAGTACTGTGGAATGGAAGATTTTATGACTGTTTTTGCAATCTCATAACTCAGCAGCAGCTCTCAAGCTTCGAGCAGCGCCCCTTGTGTGCAAAAGGTAATATATTTAGGTCGCGTTTCGGTTGTGCGTCATTAAGTTCTACCACGCTGCTTACGGACGCTGTAAAATAAAAACAAAATTACGAAAAAGTTGAAAAAATTGACAGCGACGTTTACATTAAAGGTCCTATAATGCATCAAATGCATTATAGAGAATTGATGAGACAATTGGTAAGGTCATTTGTGTGCCACATTACGTAGTGGGTAACTGAATTTGTGTATAGATCACGCGGCATAAATTTCGCTCTAAATTTAATGGGTGAACTGTATTGGTGTCTAGGTCAAAAGGCGTGAATTTCCCGCTAAATTTAGCGGGTAACTGGATTGGTGTATTGGTCACGTAACGTCAATTTCCCGCTCAATTTAGCGGGGAAACCGAATTGATGGTTTTGCCAATACACGTGAATTTTCCCGCTAAATTTATCGGGGAGATTGAGTTGACGTATAAGTCACGTGCCGTCAAGTTTTCAAAGGTGTAAGGGTCACGTGATGGCAGCTGGCTTCATGTGACGCCCCTTCCGCGACAACTTTACCGGAGAAATTGAATTGGTGTATAGGTCACGTGACGTCAAGGTTTCCGCCAAGTATAGCGGGGAAACCGAATGGATGTTTTGGCCACAAGACGTTAATGTTCCCGCCAAATTTGTCAGAGAGACTGAGTTGACGTATACGTCTCGTGCCGTCAAATTTTCCAAGTGTGTAGGTCACGTGGTGTCAGCTGGCTTCATGTGACGCCACTTTCCCGCCTCCTTCAGCGAAGAAACTGAATTGGTGTATAGGTCACGTGACGTCCTCCGGCACGGCGCTCTCGAAGTTCTGATTACAGATCGCGGGTCATTGTTCATGGCACAGCTGATGCAAGAGATCCTCTGTCTCAGCCACACCCGCCACCGGAGAACCACAGCGTACCATCCTCAGACTAATGGGCTGACAGAACACCTAAACAAGACCATCGCCGACACGGTGTCGATATACGTCGACGTGGGACACAACACATGGGACGAGGTCCTGCAGTATGTTACGTTCGCCTATAACGCAGCGGTTCAATAAACCACTGGTGTTACACAAATCCAGCTGGTGCATGGCCGCAAGGTGACCACGATACTTGACGCCATGCTACCTCACGAGCCAGCTAGCGGCGGAAGTGACGACGCTCAGGGGGTTGCGCAACGAGCAGAGGTCCGGCAGCTCGTCCGAGTCCCGACCCGAGACCAGCAACGTGTCGACGCTGTCCGCTACAACCTTCGTCGTGTGAACGTTCACTTCCAGCCCGCAGACCTGGTGTGGGTGGGGACACCGATACGAAGTCGTAGCCTCAGCCAGAAGCTTTTAAAGCTCTACTTTGGAACATACAAAAGGTCCTTCGACGCTCTGGTACGTTCCAACTACGAAATGGTGCCCGACAGAACGCACGCATCATCGCGACGCCGATCGCGACCCGAGGTGGTTCACGTCGTTCGACTCAAGCGACTCTATTGTCGATATTACTGTCGACTTTATGTGTTCTAATTGGCTCTTTAGTTCACCGTTTTTTTATTTGATTTGTTTTGTTTTTTAGTGCATCGGGGCGATGCACTTTTTAAAGGGGGGTTAACGCCATGGGCGCAGCCAACCAAGTGAGCAGAGGGCCCGTGGCCGAGCGGTTATCGTGCTTGGCTGCCTAGCTACGGATACACTTTTTGTGGTTTCTGTAAACGTGACGTTCCGGTAAATTTGAGAACCATGTTGCCTATTCAAGGTAAGAGTGTTCTACGCGCTGAACATTCTGTGCCGATTGTTCCAGAAGCCCAAGCGTGTACGTAAGGGGCTTCGCGTGGCGAACCGGGGTCTGTCTCGCCTTAGCGCGCGGTCCTGCTGTTTCGTCGTAATCGACGTCTGCGATGCTAGTCTTTTTCTATTTTGTTTTTGGCACATTTTCGCCCTAATAAACGTTTAGTATGCTTCAGTTTTCGTCGCCTCATCAACCATCATTCGTGACAATAGGGTTACCCGACCCTGCTAGAATAAAAAAGAAACAGCTCTGGACAAATATCAACAGCCACTCCCTTTGATTAAGAAGTAATGTCTAGCTCGGGACGCAGAAATTCAGCACGGTGACCCAGACACCTTCATCACACCTCCTGTATCTGGGTCACTACACTCAATTTTAGAGCGCAGCTCTTATGGTACGTTTACACTTGCGGATCCGCCAGCGAATCCGCCCAGCTTTCGCCGCTGGGACGAAACGCTGGGCGGAAAACGCGGCGGCGAGCCATATAGACCGACACACTGTTTACAAACAAGCCCGCGTTTTCCCACACCAGGTGTGGGCACTGCGCGATGCGCAGAAACCGAATTCGCGTGAAGTGAAGCGTCTGCGCATGTGCAGTGCCGTCGACAGCGCCACCGCGGCTGCGTGACGTCAGGGCCGTGTGTTGGTCTATAGGTCCGGGACCTATTTCTACCCCCAAACGAGGCGTTTCGCTGACCGGAAGTGACATTCTTGCGCAGCGCGATGCTGCCTACGTCATGAGTACGCGTTCGTCTGGGAGCAGCAACACCCGGGAGAGACAGCCGAGGTGGGACCTCTCGCGCCTTCTCGTCATATTCGACGGTATGATACGAGAACAGCTGCTGCAGCCGGCGCCGCCGCCGCCGCTCGAAGGAAATAAATGTAAACGCAACCCGCTCGTCGCCGCCGCTGCCGGGAGCGGATCCGCTCTCGGGGCAGCGGATCCGCGCCCGCGGCAGCGGATTTCTTTTCAGATGTAAACGTACCATAGGCGCCCGTTTCCGGCTTGAACGGCGTCGACGTAGCCGTCGCCGTCGGCGTCGGCTTAACTGTGGGGTCACGTGACCCCCCCCCCCCCCGCAAGTTGACAAGTTGCGAGTTGCACCCAACTTTTAAACAAAGATCACCATTCTCAAGGTAACGATATTTAAAGATAGAAATAAAGTTGTTTTGGACTCGCTCGACAGATAAACTGTTAGTTTTGGAAATGCCGTTCAAGACAACCGAGGCGTACTCTAGCTGGGATCTAACTAGGCATCTCGGTGTCCAGACCAGCGAATGCCTTATGCCCAGAGCTAAGCGCTGCCTTTCCTGTTTTAGGCGACGATCGCCGGAAAACGGCTTCAAGGCTGATTCCCCATGACCGCAGCCCTTCGGCTGTGCGAAGCAGCGCCCAGCGCAGGAGGGACAGGCAACAAGATCGCCCGCTGCCCAGTCATCGGCAGCTCTGGTCACGTGGAAGTTCAGCGAGCCGTAGCAGGCCACGGCGCAAGCGCCACGGTTTTCTGCTGTGACACCGAGAGCCTGGTTTCGTCGACTACAAAAGCGCCAAACGCGGAACAGCACGTCGCAGACCAGCGAGATGTCCTATGCCAAGAGCTAAGCGCTGCCTCTTTTAGATGCGGAGCATCTCTTGCTCGGGTCTATGTCCCGCGGCGTCGGCGTCGTAGTCCGCACTCACACTACGCATGCGCAACTCTCCTCCTTCCCTCTCTCCAACAGCTGCGCGTTACTCTCTCCGCTCTCTCTCTCTACCAGCTGCGTGCACTTCGCGTGCGTTCGCTTCTACTCACACCGCGCGCGCATGCGCAACTCTCCTCCTCTAGTCTCCTCTCCTTCAAGTGTGAATATAAGCAGCGGTAGCGCGCTGCGCGCGTTCAGTTCAGCGCTGTTGACTCCACTTCACTCCGTTCTTCCGATGAAGTGTGATGGAAGCAACAGTCCCGTCAGTTAGTGGGTTGGCGCAAGCAAGCGTCAGCACCACCCCACAAACTAACAGCAACGCTACGTCCACTGAAGACAAAGCTGCGCAGCGAAGGGCACGCGACGCTGAGCGCAAACGCTTGAAGCGAGCGGCAGACCCTGAACTACGGCAACGAGAAGCGGCGTCCATTCGCAAGTTAACAACGTAATAACACGTAAGTTAACAACGTTACTAACAACGTTACTAACACCGTTAATAACGCCGTTAATAACGATCCGGTATGCTCCGAATCTATCTCTTGCAATATCTTGAAAAACAAAGCTGCTAAGGACGATAAAATCATGACGAAGCTAGATGCGCACGGGAAAACTGTCGAAGCAATTGATGCAGCGATGAGCAACCTGTGAGGGAAGTACGATGAACTTCTAAAACGACTGAATGAGCAGAGCGCTACTATCAAGTAGCTTATAAAGAAAACGGGTGAACTAGATGCTAAAGTAGCCGAACAGGACCCGCAAATCGGAGAACTAAAGATAGCAGTGGACAACACGGAGAAGTACTCCCGGCGCAAAAAATATCGAAATTCATGGAATCGCTTCACGACCAAACGAGAAAATGTCGGAGGTTGTACAGAACTTGGCCGATAAACTCGAGCTGTCGCAACTTGCCCTTGAGGACGTTGAGGCTGCTCATCGCCTAGGGGCCAGAGAAGGAAAACAGCGCCAATCCCGGTGAGGTTTGTGAAAAGGAGAACACGGGACCTCTGGATGACAAAGCGCATGACCTTGCGGAATGAAAAAACTACATTAACGAAAACCTAACAGAAACACTGAAAAATTTGTTGTGGGCTACTAAGGAATGCGCAAAAGCAAAGTCATACAAGTTTGTGTGCGTGCAAAACAGTAAAATCTTTGTGAGGCAAAAAGACGGCGCCGGTACTCTTCGCATCGACTGCAAAATAGACTTAGCTAAGATAACGGAGAAATGGAGAACACATTCGTCACCATTCAAGAATGGCAGAGCCTTATCGCACACTTACTAGCAGAAGAGGATAGTAGCGATCAAGAACTCAGTCTGATACACGTGAATGTTAGAAGTTTATGCGAACACTGCAACGAACTATTGGTCCTGTTGACCGGAAAACTGTCCTCCTGGGACGTAGTGATATTATGTGAAATAAACATCGAAGAGAGAGCATGTGTGCAATATAGTCTTGTTGGTTTTCATTCCGACTCTCTTTGTCGGGAAGGAAAAAAAGGAGGAGGTTTGCTGACGTTTATAAATGATAGCTGTTTTTCGGTAAGAATTAACGTTTCCCTTGACCATGCAGAACTATGCGCGGTTTCAATTCACAAGGCATCGATTTCTTACATAGTATGCGCAGTTTATCGGCCGCCTAATTCTAATATAAGAATGATTTGTGAGGAACTCTCATCATTATTACGCCAATTTTATAACAACCCGCATATGATACTGGCTGGTGACTTTAATATAGATGTCTTAAACAAGAATAAGTACGGAGTTTCCCACTACTTAGACACGCTTTCCTCCTTCGGGATCGAAAACGTCATACGCGAATAAACAAGAGAAGAATATTATAGCAGCGCAATCACTAAGTCATGATTTGATCATATAGTAATAAGAATTAGTAATGCGACATTAGTGCCGGCGGTGAGTAAATGAAAGGTAGCAGATCATTATTTACTAGCACTCGCAATATTGGGTGAAAGCTAAAAAAATGAAAGGTCAAACCAGAGTGTATTTAGAACCGTTTGAAATAATAAAACAATATATCATCTTATCAGTATGTATGAATAGAATTCATTACTAGTACATGACCACGTTACCGCTTACGACTTACTCGTTGATATATTTAAAGAGATATATAAAATATCTCTCAGAAATGTAAAATTGAAGCAAATAAAACACGAAAATGTTTGGATTAATGAGGAGATTTCGGAGCTATGCCACTTGAAAGACAGGTTGTGGCATCGATGTGAACAAAATCCGGGTAAAACCACTTTAAAAACCGAATTTCGCGTGCTAAAGAAATAAGTTAACGGCTAAAATTAGATTAACCAAGAAAAATCATTGTACTAGCAAATTTAGTTCTGCAAAACACCCAGGGAAAACATGGTACCTCGTGAATGAGTTGATGGGCAGGAAATGGAAAACTAACACTGACGATACAATAGGAAAAATTTTCCAAAATTAGATTACTACACGGAAATAGCCCAATCTTTCAACAAACGTTTCATCAGTACCGTACAAGCCCTAAGGCAAAAGATAGCGGTGCACGTAAATGATGAACCTGCTGACCAAATTGACTGTGCAAATTCAGCACATCTACCAGAAACAAATCAGTACAATCTCATAAACTTTATTATTTCAATGCCAATAACGAAAGTGCCTGGAATAGACCAAATTTGTATTAGGAATTTGCGCTACAATTTTTCAAGTCCAAAACTGTTCCTCCTCGCTATAGTTAACGGATGCCTGACAACAGGGAAAATACCGGAAGGACTAAATTTGTAAATAGTCAGACCGCTATAGAAAATGGGTAGTAAGAAAGAATTAGGAAACTATAGACCGATATCAATATTACCAACACTTTCTCACATTCTCGCAAAATGGGTACAAATTTGTATGAATTGCTTCTGTGAGAGATTTTCTTTATTGAACGATGGGCTATACGGTTTAAGTCAACAAAGGAATACTATTTCATTACTTGAAGTTTTTTTTACTGTGTTAATGAAACGCTAGAAAATAATAAAGTAGCCCATGCCTCGTTTTTGGACTTGTCCAAGGCATCTGATACAATTTATCACGCCCTTCTCCTATCAAAACTCAATAAGCATGATTTCAGGGGCCCGTTTTACAAATTCTTCACTGACTACTTTCCAAACAAGTTTCAGACGGTTAAAATTGGAATCAGCACTAGTACAAAACTCACAGTCGATTGCGGCGTGCCACAAGGCGGCACACTAGGTCCGTCATTGTTTAATATATACACTCAAACCTCGATCTAACAAACTTCTATGTAACGAAACCCCGATGTAACTAAGTACATAACTAAGTTGTAACCGCAGGTGTATCCACGCCTTGTATTTTTGACCTCCATGTAACGAAGTCCCGTTTGCCGAAATTTCGATGTAACGAAATTTCATGGACAATTCGGTACAAATGTTTCGGTCCCAAAGGAGATTTCGGTAAACACATGCGCTGAAATGGGCCCCCGATAAAGCGCAAAGGGTAAAACGGGCCGAATCTGGCGAGTGTGGTGTACAGAACGGCTACTAGAAGACACTAGAGCCCCCGCCGTTTCGTCCGTCGGCTTCGTTCGTGCTGCGTAGTTCGTTTCGAGGCCTAACTAAAAGCATGCGTTTCTCATTGTCCTGGGTGACGGAGCCTTGAAGGCGATGGAGCCGCCCCTGACAACGTCGACCTCGACGACTTTCTATATGCCGACTCTGCTGTCATTGGGACGGAGGAGGTGACCGACGACGGAGATAGCTAGCGATGTTCATGGGAACTCGCAAGACGGGGACGACATCGAGCCTGATAAGCAAGACACCTGCAATGTGCCCAGTAACCGTGAGGTGGTGAACGCGGTCGATGACTTGTGGCGGTTCGCGATCACACAGCAAGACGAAGACGCGACGCAGGCCGTCTGGTTATGCGAACGTCGTGAGATGCCAATAATAATGCCAAGAGTGGTCCAGAAAAAGGTGACAGACTACTTTTAACTGAAATAGAGGCGTCCTCGGTGAGTTTTGTGCACCCGAGAAACATTTCTCAAAACTTTCTTTAACGTTAGCGTCGAATTTCTATGTAGCGAAATTTCGATATAACGAAGTAAATTCCGAATTTTGCCGACTTCGTTACATCAAGATTTGACTGTAAGTGAACCATCTAGGGTTATTACCACTACGATCTAGAAAGTTCCAGTACGCGGGTGATACTGTTCTAATACTACCGCATGACAACTATAACCAGGTGGTTCCGCTGCTTCAAAGTGATGTAGATGTATTAGTTAACTGGTTCTCAAGTAATCTCATTTTTGTGAACGTAAATAAAACTAAATTAGTCTGCTTTCTTAACCCCCATAAACAAAATACTCTAGTACCAAACATATATATTCACCTCCATGATCATGCTCAACAAATTTTCACGAGTAGACCATTACCTTATGACTCCGCGGTTAAATATTTAGGGTTAATATTTGACCAACATCTCCTTTGGAACCAACAAATAGAATATATTACTAAGAGAATGCGGGTGGTATCGGCGTATCTTTAAAAGCTAAAAAGTGCATGTTTCGTAAACTTGCGGATAACTTTTTTAAGGTCTTTAGGTGAATCATTTCCACGGTATGGAATTCCAAGATATAGGAATTGTTCTGAGTACAAAAATAGAAAATTGATAGAATCAGAAAATATAGTGTAAACAATATTTTTTACGGGTCAGCGTACGAAAGACTAGACCTTGAAAAAAAATGCGCGCGTTAGAAGTATTTTTATTTAATCAGTTTTATAAATATGTGATAATACAAGTAATTATTATAGTAGAACTTTTAAACAAGGGGTAAAAAGCCGTTTACAACTCCCTGTAACGCCAAATTGGACGCAGCTTTTGGGGAGGAGGAGGGAAGGGTACTGAGGGGAGGGTATAGGCCGTTCCATTAGGGTCATAGCAGAGAGGGTAATAGAGAGAAAAAATGCCGTCCCCCTCTCACCCGCCGTCGTCTGCTCCGCCGACTGGGCAGTACCTAGCATCCGGCTGGCTTACAAACTCTGTTTAAAATCGCGTCATTCTGGAAATTTCAAGCGCAGATGCGCAGATTTTGGTATGCCAGTTATCGTGTAATACTATGCTAGATAAAAAGACTAACAGGGTCCAATAGCGCTGTTGCCTACGTGCAAATAAAAAAAAAATAGGGAAAAGTGTGTCAGATTGGCCGGTCTTTTCGGCGAAAAGTAAGTCCGGTTGCTGTACCTTTTCACTATACAAAGTTCATACTGGTGTAGGCCTTTTAGCGACCATGAGTGGAAGTCTGACATAATAAATAGAAACGTGTTCTCCTGCCGCAATACACGCAGTAGTTGAGGGTAGTACTGCCGGCTGACTCAACTGATATTTGAGCAACAGAAAAGACGTGCTAGTTGATATTTACCGAAATAGAACAACAGAAAGCTATGGGCTGATTTTGGAGTAGCCATAACTATTATAAGAACGCGAACCACTCTTCAACAAGTAGCCACGAGCGAGAGTTCGATGTTCCATACAGCCCGCCGCTACAGCCCAAAGATGGAGAATGGCAACCCGGTTTGTCGTCTGCTAGCAGAGTCGGGCACGTGCCCTCTCCGCTTTACCCCGCCGAACCCGCTGAATTCTCCTGATGTATGGAGAGGGCGCTGCTGTCGAACAAATGGTGCTGCCCAGCGAGCGCTAAATGAAACCACCGTTCTATTTAGCGCCCGCGGGACGGCACCATTTTGTTCGACAGCAGCGCCTCTCCATACATCCGGGAAATTCAGCGGGTTCGGCGGGGTAAAACGAGAGAGAGGGCACGTGCCCGACTCCGCTAGCAGACGACAACCCGGGAGGTTGCCATTCTCCATCTTTGGGCTGTAGCAGCGGGCTGTACGGAACATCGAACTCTCGCTTGTGGCTGCCGTTGTGAAGTGGTTCGCGTTCTTAAAATAGTTGTGGCTACTCCAAAATCAGCCTATAGCTCTCTGTTGTTCCATTTCGGTAAATGATCAACTAGCATATCTTTCTTTCCGTTGCTTAAATATCAGTTGAGTCAGCCGGCAGTACTACCCTCAACTTACTGCGTGTATTGCGGGAGGAGAGCACGTTTTTATTTATTATTTCAGACTTCCACTCATGGTCGCTAAAGGCCTACACCAGTACGAACTTTGTATAGTAAAAAAGATACAGCAACCGGATTTACTTTTCGCCGGAAAGACCGGCCAATCTAACACAGTTTTCCCTATATTTTTTTTAAATTTGCGCGCAGGTAACAGCGCAATTGAACCCTGTTAGTCTTTTTATCTAGCATAGTATTACACGTTAACTGGCATACCACAATCTGCGCATCTGCGCTTGAAATTTCCAAAATGACGCGATTTTAAGGAGAGTTTGTACGCCAGCCGGATGCTAGGTACTGCCCACTCCGCGGAGCAGACGACATGCGGGTGAGAGGGGGAGGGAATTTTTTTCTGTCTTATTATCCTCTCTGCTATGACCCTAATGGAACGGTCTATACACCTCCTTTCTCCTCCTCCCCTCGCGGGGGTCACGTGACCTCGGGGGGGGGGGTCACGTGATATGGGGGTTCACGTGACATGTCGGGTCACCTGACCTGGGGAAAACTAGCGGGGAAATTTTCCGCTAAACTTAGCGGAACATGTTTCCGCTAGATTTAGCGGGGAAATTTTTGCGCTAAATTTAGTGGTGAAAATTTTCCGCTATATATAGCGGTGAAAATTTTCCGCTAGGTTTAGCGGAGAAAAGTTTCCGCTAGAAATAGCGGGGAAAATTTTCCGCTAGATTTAGTGGGGAAAATTTTCCGGCCATATTTAGCGAGGAAAATTTTGCGCTAGATTTAGCGGAGAAAATTTTCCGCTAGAATTAGCAGGGGAAAATTTTCCGCTAGATTTAGCGGGGAAAATTTTTCCGCTAGATTTAGCGGGGAAAGTTTTCCGCTAGAGTTAGTGGGGAAATTCACCCATCATGCACCGCGCGGTTACGCCGACGCCGACGTTGACGCCGCCTCAAGCCGGAAACGGGCGCCTAAGAGCTGCGCTCTAAAAAGAAACTGGCGGTGTGCAGACAGGTTCAAGGTCCCTGAGATACAAACAAATTATGGAAAAAAGTTAAAACGTCCCTACTTTCCTTCACTGCTCAACAGTTTGCCAGAGTCTTGGCTGAATGTATCAACCTTCCGTGCAGTAAAACGGAATGTAAGAGAATGGTGCTTCACGCTAGCGTAATAATAATTATATAATTACTTAGTGCGTATTCGTTTCCCACATTCCTTCATAGCTATTTTTGTTTGTTTTGTTTATCCAGTGTCAAATATGTAACGGTATTTTGTTGGCTTGAGAGCTCAGAGCGAAGACTAACTGATCTCGAACAATATTCAAGGAGCAGGACTATTGAGAGAAAGGGCCTTCCGACCACTGAGAATGAAAACCTACCCGCTGTCCTAAAGAAGCTTGGTGACGTCATTGGTGAACTAATCGCCGAGACTGACATCGATGTTTGCCACCGCGTGCCGAGGAAAGACGGAGGATTCCCAAACACCGTCGTACAATTTCACTCGCGCGTGTAACGAGATGTGGTGATTGAAGGGGCTCGCAAGAAGCGAGTTTGTACTTCTAATCTGGGTCTTTCAGACCGCTCTCCTTCTTTACGTAAATGACCATCTATGTCCGGTGCTCAACAAGCTGCTCGGTCAGGTTATCGCACAAAAGAACGAAAAACAACTGAAGAACGCTTGGTCGAGGGAGGTCGAGGGACTGCAAGGAGATGGCGTAAGTTGATAAGAAAGCTGAAAAATCAATCACGGAGCAAGGAGCGTCAACAAAATGAATCACGTCCGGCGTTTCTGAAGCCGTAAGTGAGCATAGGTTATGCAATAAAAATCTGCCAACGCTTCACACTCTAAGAAATCTAGCGCGTTCATTATTTTCTGCAGTTCACTCGTAATAGCCACTAGCTGCTACGTTCGAAGGTGGCACGGCGACTGGCGAAAGCTAAAAATGTTTGTGTGAACCTAAAAAAAAAAATCGAACCACGCTGTGACGTAAGCATTTGAAGCGTCATGTTCAGTTTCACAGCGCAGATTATATTTTATGTATGGACATATTTTCGGCCACGTCGTTCACCGAGCTGCTACCGAATATTGCGACGAGTGGCTCTCCCAAGTACTTTGCGTAAGAGTACATGCTCCAGATATTCCAAGGTACCAAACGGAACATTCTAAAGTCATATGCAAGCTACATACTTTCTTTAGCTTAAGTCCGGGCGCAGCCTACGCTATGAGCTACTGGAAGCCAATCAAGCAGCCTCAAAAGCGCGAGTCTCCGACCTTTCCTGTTTGTGATTGGTTAAGGGATCACAGAATACGCACATAAACGCGACGAACACAATTATGGTGCGTTTTTGACGCTGTCTGATTGGTTCCGTTAGCTTGCGGCGTCGTTTGTGTCTGGACTTAAGCTGAAACAAAATACAGGTTTGTCCTGCCGCAGCCGGCACGTTTTCTATAGGTGCAGGATGTGCACTGGGACACGGTCAACTGGGCGGTAAAAAAAAGCTCGCGAGAGGCGAGGAAGCATAAACAGACGACGTGGGTCGTCATTCTTCCCGTCGTCGATGGTTATTGCGAGAAGAGGTGATGGTGCGCCTTTTAAGGGTAGAATCTGAGGGAGAGAAGGAGAGATGCGACTGCATCCGGACGTCAGAGCGCGGAGTTCCTTTTGGAATGTATAGTGGGTAGACCCGAGGCTAGCCGCCTTTGTCTCTAGGCGCTGTTCGAACGTGTTCGAACACCGAATGCTGTCGTCCGGCGTCCGGCATTTTTGTTCGAACAGTGAGTAGAGAACAAAGGCAGCTAGTGTTGCGGCCACGCACTAACCATTCGAACCAAGGCTCAGCGCTACAGCGTGCCCGTGCTCTCTCATCTCCACATCTACCTCAGTTTCTATGACGTCACTGACTATAGTCACTGGCATCATAAGAAACGCATGGCTCGCTTTAGGATGCTTCTTGCTTTCTGAGTCGTTCTTATGCATTATTACTGGCTAATGTCGCGATCTCCTTAAATTCGGACCGATAATGCCATGTTATGAACTCACTATGACCGGTGTTTCCTAAGTTGTCGGTAACTCTAGTTAGACACGTAAGCGTGACAAAAATGTAACTAACTATAGTTACTCTTTACTTCCTCCAATACTAACATATCTCTCTATTCTTTACCGAGTATGAAAAGACGCGATAGTCTGCCCTACAGATAAAGCCTTACACTTCCGTTTGAAGTTTTAGCTCCAGGATACCCCGCGTAATCAGACTATTGAGAACAGAATCGACACAAAAGTCGGTGCCAACACCTCAATGTTAAAACTGCACAGACCCATTTTGGTTTGATTTTCTTTACATGCTCAAATTACGTAATTATTTGGAAAGGTCCGAGTAATTTAGCGAGCGCAGTAATAAGCAGGGCTCGATACATCCCTTCCTTCGTAGACACTTGTCGCGGTTTTCCATTCTGGCGCTTTAGTATCGCGACGTGAATTTCGCGGGAGCTGGTAGGGGTAAAGACGAGCTGAGCACATTTCTAAAAAACAAACAAAAAATAACTTCGTTCGCTACTTAAGTAAATGTAACTAGAATGCTTTAATAGCTAATGCTGGCAAAACGCCAGGAAATCATTATTAACGTGAAACGTTATTAGGCTAGGTATTCAAATTAAGTGAAATCGCAAAAAGCGTAATCGTGAGTTGGTGGAGTTAGCACCACTATCTCTAACTCTAACTAATTCTAACTCTAACTCTAACTAAAATTAACTAACTCTAACTATAACTGTAAGGAACTTAACACAAATTCAATACCCCACTAAATTTAGCGGGGAAAATGACGTCACATATATTGGTGTCACGTCACCTATGAACAAATTCGGTTTCTCCACTAGATGTAGCGGGAAAACTGGCGTCACGTGCGGAGGAGGAGGAGGGAGAGAGGAGAAGAAGAAGAAAATGAGGAGGATGGGAAAAAAGGAGGAGGAGAGGAAGAGGAGGGGCGGAGGAGAAAGGAAGGAAGGAGGAGAAGGAGTAGGGGAAAGGAGTAGGAAAAGTGGAGGAGGAGGCGGATGAAAGGAGGGGAGGACGTGGAGCAGAGGAGGAAAAGAGGAGGACAGAAGGAGGAAGACAAACCCTCACCTCCGTACCCTCCCCTCCTCCTCGAGAGAGCTGCGCTCTAATTCCGCGTTAGAGAGATTTGTAAATGTCTATTTTTTTCAATCTCGGATTTAAGACATGGCGACTAGTTTCTGCCGGTCGACGTGGTGGACCAAAGTGGTTTTAAAAAGTGTTGTAGGCAGGGTTGGGCAGAAATACTCAAAAGTGTATTTGTAAATACAAATACTATATACATTAAAATAGCAGCTAAAATACTGATACTGAAATATATCTGTAAGAATGTATCGCGATACGTATCGGAAATACATTTTAAATAGAGGCAAAACGTATTTGAAAATACAAATACAGGAATACATTTCAGCGAGGCAGAAATACAAGTAGAGAAGTACTGACAGTGTAATACATTTTTAAAATTCGTTAGAGATGCCAACTGAGATGAAGCTTGAAGTTTGAAGTGGAAGTTTTTGATCCCAAAATTACTTTCCCGTAGGCTTGGCACTTTTCCTTGAAGGGAGTGGTTTCGGACGACGAGGGGTCTTCAATGGGCTCAAAAACGTTCCATCAAGGACTGACCACAGTCCCTTCCCTGACATCCTGGCTGCCTGACGAGGGATGCGAAAAAGCTTCGACCTCTACATAAAATCTGTGTCACCCTAAATCCCATCAAAACGTCACCACGCCCCTGCTAACATTGATCAGATGACGTCAGGGTGGAATGAACTGGTATTATTTATCCGTAGGTGTGGCCTTGAACATGAAACTTTACCACGCTGTTGTTTGAAAGGACAATACATACTTTCGTTTTTAGTTACCTCGTTGAAGATCCTGCAAACAGTGTCATTTGGAATTTTTGAGGATAGTGGACCACCTGAAGCATTCTGGAACACACGTCTTATATTCTGTTACTGTTGAAAAAACGATACGGTGGCATCCCTGTTGTGAATGTCCTTCCTGCCGACCCTCCGCATCCGACGCATGAATTGTAGTCTTCAAAATTCGCCTATCATAATTTAAACAGAGACCTCGTGTTTGCGACCTGATATTGCCGGTACAGGTGCGAGCTCTCCGAGAAACAGCGCGCTTGAGACGAGTCGCAGGTGTACGAAGTCTGGGTCGGAACAGCGATGCCATGTCTGGTCTCCTTCCTGGGTTTCGGATCACCAGAGCAGCGGGTCACGTTCACGTCGACTGATGATGTACCCTTGAGTAGTGCAATATTACGGGCGCAGCCGCAGCCGCATTCGTATAAGTGTTGAAATCCACTGTGTGAGCCATCCTACTATTTCAAGTCGACAACCTCCAGGCTCGTGCTGCAACGGACTGTGACTCAGCTTTGCCGGCCGGGTTTACTGTGTACGCTGAGGCAAGGGAGACGGTTAGCAGCGGGCATTGGATGCCAGCAAACGATGATTGAAGAAATCCCTACTTAAGGACCTGCGGCAGAAGATGCTCTGACTCCATCCCCCGGCACGCCACCTGATTCGAGTTTCCGACTACGCAACACTTCTCAGAGAGAGAAGTGGACGCATAGGAAAATAGTTTGGAGAATCAGAAGTGTGGTAACTCGGAGAAAAAGGCAGAAGACGAGATCTCGCGGAAGGGCCGCGAGAAGAGCTCGAGCTAGGACACTGAGCGCGTTTGACTGGACTGAGCCGACATGAAGCAAGCCCTAGGTTAGCCAGCGGCATACGTTTCTCATCATGTAAATAAACCCACAGTTACTACAATTGGCGACGAGCCTGTTCCAGCCATCATCCGTGTGCGTCAACGGCATAGGTAAAGCCTCTTCAACCCGAACGTCCACAGCTCTAGCAACCTGGCGGAAGCTACGACTGACATGACGTCAAGAAGGGACTCCGCCGATGGGGACACAAACCGGGTGAGGATGACCTACATCGGTAACGTTCCTGATTTCAACAATTCAGTATGATTCGATCTTTACATTGAGAGATTCGAACGCTGGCTCGCGGCTAATGAGGTTCCGGAAGGCAAGAAGGCAGACATTTTGCTTGCATCTACAATAACAACAACTGGATGTTCTTACGAGGACCCCAAACAAGCACTCATTCAACATTTCAAGCCCAACCCCATCGCGATTGCAGAACAATTTCGCTTTCACCGACGCAGTCAATTTCGCTTTCACCGACGCAGACACCTTCGGGCCCTGAGAGACATAATAAATGAAAATGAAAATGAGTAAGGCGAAACTCTCGCTGACTTCATAGCCGCGCTAACGAAGTTGCTTATACTTGCGATTTCAAGGACTTCCTGAATGATGCCTTGAGAGACCGGTTGGTCTGTGGGCTGAGAGACGAATATTTCATCAACCGCCTGCTCACCGAAGGACCCTGACTTTCAAGTCAGCGTGCGATATCGCCTTAGGCTTAGAACTCGCCGGACAAGACGCTCGTCAGATCACCCAGACGGCAGTTCCTCAAGTTCAAAAAATTCAAAAAGTTCAAGTCCAAGCGCCTTCAACCAAAAAAAAGGAAAAAATCTGGCGGCGCCAGGAGCGTCGAGTGCCTCTACGTCTAGCACCTGCTACCGTTGTGGCAATCATCACCTTCATCAGGACTGTGTTTTTAAGAAGGAAGTGTGCCATAACTGCGGGAAGAAGGGACACATTGCGGGAGTTTGCAAAAGCAAGGCACGTGCGCAACAATACACACACCAGATATCCAGCCAAGAAAGTCCCCAAGACGACTACGTCACACTGTATCCAGTTGATGGAGACACAAACAGTGTCGGCGACGGCATCGAATTCCTGCTGCAAATTGCAGGAAATGCTGTAAAAATGCTGCCGGACAGTGGGGCGGCTCTAACCATAATCTCCGAGAGGCAATACAACGAGTCGGTGCGCGGTTTGCCTCTAGAACCGTCGACTCTTCGCCTCCGCTCGTATGCCGGTGACGCCATTCCTGTCCTTGGAGAGGCACACGTTCCGGTAACCTACGAAGATCAGACATTTACGCTTCCATTGGTGGTCGTCCATGGAGATCGACCAGCTTTGCTGTGAAGGAACTGGCTGCGACACATCCGCATCAACTGGTCCAACATCTTCTCACTGACAGAGTCTGCTGCTCGGAACGGACTAGACAGTCTGCTAGACAAGCAGAAGATTCTTTTCAGCGACCAACTGGGAACGGTGAAAGGAATCAAAGTAGCGATTCACGTCACGCCCGAATGTTCCCCAATTTTCTTCAAACCTCGCCCCCTCTTATACTCCCTGCGTGAGTTGGTGGAGAAAGAGTTGGAGGCCCTCGATAAATGCGGCACAATCACCAAATTTGACAGAAGCAGCTGGGCGGCACCGATTGTGGTGGTTCCAAAAAAAAGACAAGTCCGTTCGACTTTGTGGAGACTACAAGGTCACCGTGAACCGTTGCATTCAACCGGAGCCCTACACACTACCAAGTGCGGAAGACTTGTTCGCGACGCTTGCTGGTGCCAAGTACTTCAGAAAGATAGACTTGACCACTGCCTGCCAACAGTTGGAACTAGAACCCAACTCGATGGTTTACACTACCATCACCACACACAAAGGTCTTTACCGGTACAATCTTCTACCTTTCGGAATATCCACAGCGCCGTCGATTTTCCGACGGTCCATGGATCCGATCCTGCAAGGACTGGAGCACGTAATGTGCTATATTGACGACATCTTGGTCACGTCAAGTACTCTGGAGGATCATCTTCAATTGTTGGACCGAGTTCTGGCTCTACTGACAGCAAACGAAATTCGGGCCAATCTTCGAAAATGCGAGTTCCTCAAGAGCAGCGTGGAATATCTCGGCTACAGAATCGACGCCCAAGAATTTCACCCAACCGAAAGTAAGGTGCAAGCCATCCAGAACGCGCCGTCGCCTTCCAACGTGATTGAACTGCGTTCATTTCTACGCCTGTTAAACTATTACGGTCGATTTTTGACGGGCCTTTCCACGATTTTGAAAACACTACACCAGCTTCTAGAGAAGGACAGCCGCTGGAAGTGGACGTCAGATTGTGAAAAGCCTTCAAAGAGGCAAAAGAGAGCTTGCTGCGAAGCATTGGCTCACACATTACGACCCAACCAACCCGCTTTGCCTCGCCTGCGACGCATCTCCAAGCGGAGTGGGAGCAGTCATATCCCACATCATGCCAAACGGTGACGAAGTGCCAATTGCTTGCGCCTCTAGGACGTTCTCACCAAGTGAGCGCAACTACGCGCAGATCGAACGAGAAGGACTTGGTATTGTGTTCGGAGTGAAAATGTTCCACAAGTACTTATACGGTCGGAAATTCACCGTTATTGCAGATCATAAGCCTTTGACTGCGATCTTCAACACCCAAACAGCAATTCCAAGCTTAGCCGCTCTACAAATGCAACGTTGGGCACTTACTCTCCTATCATACAGCTATGACATCGTGTACCGGAAGTCCAAAGAACACGGCAATGCAGATGCACTATCGCGTTTGCCTTTAGACCTTGCTTCTAGTCACCCGGACGAAGACACGTCGGTACTTCAGGTCTCCAATGTGGAACTTCTTCCAGTCACAAGTCATCAAATCGCGGTGGAAACAAGGAGAGACCCAACCTTATCCAAGGTCCTTAACTTTACCCTAAATTGCTGGTCCACCTCTCTTCAAGATAAAACCCTGCGTACTTACTTCGAAAAACGGGAGCAGCTCTCAACGGACCTAAGCTGCCTTTTATGGGGATGCCAAGTCATCGTACCACCGAATCTTAGAAAACGACTACTACATGAACTGCACGAGAATCACCCAGGCGTCAGTCGCAAGAAGGCCAAGGCACGAAACTATCTCTGGTGGCCAATTTTGGACTAGGACATTGAACATTTCATTAAGCAGTGCCACGCCCGTGCATCCACGCAGAACCAACCAGCTGCTGCAGCTCTACACCCATGGTCTTGGACAAGAAACCCGTGGGAGAGGATACATATAGACTACGCGGAGCTCGACAAGCAGCACTATCTGGTAGTAATGGACAGCTTCTCCAAGTGGATCGAAGTCCTGCACACCAAAACGACTACTGCAGCACGCACTATTGAATTGTTGCTTAACCTCTTCGAGTCATATGGAGTGCCCTCTGAAGTTGTCTCGGATAACGGACCGCAGTTCATTTGTGCAGACTTTGAGAACTTTTTACGAATGAACGGAGTGAAGCACATCCGTACACCCCATATCATCCCGCTTCAAATGGCGCGGCTTATCGAGCGGTGCAGACATTTAAGCGAGCTTGGAAGAAAGACGCCGCTGCTGGAAACACACACACAGAAACAGAGCAGACTCCTCATACAATCACAGAAAGAACACCGGCTGAACTGTTCCTCAAGCGGCCGCTTCGCACTCGCCTGGATTTAATCAAGCCAAGTTTGGAGGGGACTGTGATCAAGCACCAACACCAGCAACAGTTGGCACACAACAAGTCACGACGATCACTTCGTCATTTTGGTGTAGGATATAAGGTCCTCGTGCGAGACGTGAGAGGGAACCAACACTCTTGGTCTCCTGTAGTTATTGTTTCCAGAAGAGGGCCACTATGGTATCTAGTGCAGGCACGGGAACGTACATTCTCCGTTCACTGGGACCATCTTTTGCGACTGGATGCTCAGTTACCAAGTCGTGAAATAACCTGCCCGCCACCATGGATGCTCTTAGACCCAACTGCCACTCCTAGAGTGTCGACGGACACAGCTGGAGATTTACAGAGTTCATCTGGAAGAGCCCCTCCTACAGTGGTACAGCCAGGCCCGGCAGAAGACGCAGCCACGCCGCCGACTAAACGCTCAAACCGTTATCCTCAACGGATCCGGCGTCCCCCAGACAGATTTGGCGTGCCACCGAGCCTACCGGATGCTGGAGCTCCCGTTGGCACCTAAACAATTAAAGCGGGAGGAGTGTGGTAACTCGGAGGAAAAGGCAGAAGACGAGATCTCGCGGAAGGGCCGCGAGAAGAGCTCCAGCTAGAACACTGAGCGCGTTTGACTGAACTGAGCCGACATGAAGCAAGCCCTAGGTTAGCCAGCGGCATACGTTTCTCATCATGTAAATAAACCCACAGTTACTACAAGAAGGAACCTTGGTCAGCGTAGTAACAATGCCCCAGTACCTCCATGACCCTCGTGCTTCCAGAAATAAAAAAAAACGTTCGGACTTTTTTTATTGAGGGGGGGGGGGAGTATTTTTAAGAAATGTAACGAAATACATTTCATCTTGATTGTATCGCGATAAAAAGAAACATCTAAAATGTATTTCGTTACAGGAATACAGATACTGGTGAAAAAAATGTATCGCGATACAGAAATACATATACGAAATGTATTGCTGAAATACTATCGCGATACATTTGTATCGCGATACTGCCCAACCCTGGAACTTGCAGGCTACAAGAGCGTGAGTGTCTCGACAGCGCGAGAGCCTCGAATATTGTTAGTTTTAATCCTGTAAGAATGTGTCTGATTATATTGTGTAGTACCTGCACAAAATGATTTGTACCATAGCCGGTGGGACTCAGGACACGTCAAGCTTCGTATTTATGGAGCCTTTTTCCTTACACTCCAACATTTTATTAATAAACATTGTCATTGCCATTAATACTATAAGAGTGACCTTTGATAGTGACAGGATGCAAACTATTGTCGTGTGAAGTGTTTATCGATCAATGTTTTGAAATAGGCTCTGCACTCTGAGTGGTTGTTAGCCCTAACCGGGGAAGGTACGCAGCAGTGGTGTTCACGTTAATCTTCCCGTATTTTTTTTTTTTTTGTTAACGTGTTATTCGAATGCACTTATCTGTAACGTATAGCTATTTAGAACCTTGTATTTGTACTTTCGACGCGTATCCTTCATTCTGATCGGTGCACTAAATTACGGTGGTTCATGATGTCGGCAATCAGCTGGTTTTCAACGTTTGTGCCGTTCGCATCAGAATGCGGCGAATGACTCTTTTCAATATTAAAACAACGAAACTGCCATTTTTTTGGCTTTTAAAGCTTTGGGACAATCTTCAGTGAAGTTTCCTTGTCTCTCAAGTAGAATCATAGCTTCGGAATACTGTGTCCTTCCGTATTCGTAACTTTACTGGGGATCGCACTTTGTACAAATTTTTGGCTTTATTCCTTTCCTTCGTGGCGACGACAAATCATAACGACTACGACGCGAAATTGGTTCACCACTGTATTGAAGCAGGCTGCGGCGGGTGGTGCGAAGAGACGACCGTTCTTGTGGGCACAATGTGATGAACTAGTGGCAGTTTTTGTACATCTAAGTCCGCCGCCGTCAATTTGTTTAACTAGGCAGAGAAGAGCATTAGCCTTAGGGAACTCCAGATCTACCTGTTATCACTGGCGAACGAGCTTTTTGGCTGTTCTCTTTCAGCCGGATTAAAACGAACGGTTCTGAGCGACTTCTGGGTGTTCATAAATTGAGTTTGTACAATCATCAAGGAATTACTGGTGGTATAGCTTTGATGTGTGGGTAATTATACCTTGTTTCCCCGTCCCCAAAACCAATTATGCTTGCTTCCGTTACGAAACGGTTTGACACAATCAAGCCATTTCAATGTGGCATTTGTGTGATTGACTGCACACACATCCACAAGCAGTCACTATCACTGGCACATGTCGATTTCATTTGCAGTATGTGCAGTGTGAAAAAAATGTTGGGCCACCAGATGTTAATTCAAAAGATTTTGATACCGTGCCCAAGGAATTGGATGGCAGCATTGTTTTCAACACATGGCTATTAAAGAGGAAAAGAGTGCGAAAGACAGGGACAAGTAGAAGAACAGGACAGGACAGGACAAAGCGCTACTATCAACTGGCGTTTTTATGTGAAAGAGGAAACGAACCCGGAGATTTTTAGTGATGGAAAAGGAAGAGAAGGTTAAAGCTGTTAGTATAAAGAAACAAAGTAAAGATATATATATATATATATATATATATATATATATATATATATGAAAAGCTATAAGGAAGAACAGGACTGGGGAAATGAGACTAGAGAAAGAAAATAAGAAAAAACAATTAGGTTCAAAAAGTTAGGAAAAAAGAAAAAAGTTCTAAAAAATCCAAAAGAAAAAAAATGGAAAAATTGTAGCGTTTAAGAAAACAATTTGAGGTATTAAAGTTCTCTGTCAGATAAGGCTACTGACGGTGTGCTAATGCAAGCGTCCCTCTGGCTTTGATGATTTGAGCCTCATAGATCTCCCTGGCTCTCGGGTTGTGGTGTTGCTTGAGGATTCTGGTTTTAGCAAACCCAGGAGTGCATTTGCAGTCTCGGATACGTAGGGCGAGGTGTCCTGCTGGAGATGATTTTAGTGAAACGGCATGTTCACGTAGTCTGATGTTGACATACCGGCCAGATTGGCCCACATACACTTTGCCACAGGTGGGCGGGATCTCATAGACGACCCATTTATGGCAGGTGACATACTTGCGTTTGTGCTCAACACTGCATTGGTCTTGTAGATGCTTCTCAGAATTGACCTTGGGACACAGCCTCTTGAGTTTGTCCGGAGCAGATATAGCTACACTGGACTCCGAACCGTGGAGGCTATACGCCTCTTCAATAACTGGCGAAGGCGAGCGGGTTTAAGATGAATACACAAAATCGAAAGAATAAAACACGGAGGACAAGCACAGTGGTTGTCCTGTGCTTGTCCTTCGTGTTTTCTTCTTTCAATTTTATGTACCCTCTTCAATTTGTTTGTTATTTTGTGGGCTTCTTGGCTTTGGCAGCAACCTTCGTCTTCTTTTTCTATCACTAAAAAATCTCCAGGTTTGTTCTCCTCTTTCACATTAAGAACGCCAGTTGATAGTAGCGCTTTGTCCTGTCCTGTTCTTCTACTTGTCCGTGTCTTTTGCGCTCTTGCCCTCTATGTTGCTTCACCAACTAGCCCAGCAGATAATTCTGATACATGGGTATTAACCCAGATGTCCAAAGTGATCAGGGTTCAGGAGAGTGATCCCGTCCTGGGAGATGAAGGTTTCGCTTGTTCAAAGTTCTTGACACTAGTTGCTGCACCACAGACAATTCCCAAAAGAAGGGAAGACAGAGGTGATATTTGCATATTCGTGTTGGTGGTTTAGAACCCTCCTTGAACAGCTGCATGCGGTGACTATCACATGCATACAATTTTTGTTCGACATTCCTTTAGAAGTGTGCTGCCCTTTTTATGCTTAAAATGCTCTGTGTATGACAAAAGCCACATATAAACATATCGACCCTATGGAAGGGCAGTAGGATGTACAGAAATGCTGTTTCCTGATTTAAAGTTCAGCCCGAGGGCTCAACACTGCACTTTCAGGTATTGTGGCCACAGCAGTTCTTCATAACGTGGTGCTTGAACTGACCGAAGCAGAAGTCTCTGTGTGTCTGGGGCTGGTAAGGCATTGGCGTGTTTTCCCAGCTGTGCCAACCGAACAGTCGCCCGCATGCTTCTGTCACGAATGAAGGCGACAAGACGATAAATATTGAACTTAAAATAAAAATGAAAAATACAGTGAGGTGATCCTCCGTGACGATGTTAGAAACATTTTTGGCCTGATACTGCCATCACAGCGACACGCCATTCGACTTTCTAGAATACTTAGATCCGAAAAGTGGTGACAACAACGCCTACTCAGAGACTTTCTACTGGCCAAGTGGCTTCACTATAACGTTTTCACGAATCATTTGGTGATTGCAAAAAACACAACAGGAGCTTTGCAAAAAAAATAGTATCTACCATATTTGAAACAACCTCTGCAAATAAGAGTCCGAGAAAACCCCATAGGCGACCTCTTGAGATCATCGAAGATGTTGATATTTCGTAAAAGGCCGACAACGTACTTGCACCTGAACCAAAGTTGTCTATCCCATCACGGCTTGAGCCTATTGATAAGATCGCTTTGGTCCGAGTGATCGCATTCAAGACACATAATGAAAAGGCATTGCAGGTTATGAATGCAGGTGTGTATTGCATCGCAAGCCAAAGAAGCTTAACAAACCCCGGCGTAATCTTCGGCTCCACTCTACGTGAGCTGCGAAGTAAGAATCTTAAGCAGTATTTGTGACAAAAAGGGCCGGCTTCGTAGTCCTTTACTCGGGCACATATGGGGAGAAAGCTGCTGCTACCATTGAAAAAAACTTCGTTCAGGCTGGCGATAAGCAAAGCAAAACAACTAAACAAGCAGTAACTAGTCTTCTCAAGATGAGCAACCTCAACAGAGTGTACACCAAAATAACGTAAAAGAAGCAAGGACACCTGGATGTGTTTTTCTCGGCAAAGACCCATCAAGAAGAAATACCGTTTCAGGCCATAGTATCAGAAAGTGGAATCTGGCAAGCGCGTGTGTCGACATTCCTGGCGAAACAACTGTCCCTCATTCAGTGCAATAATCCATAGAAGATCATAAATTCGGAACAACTTATTCTATTTCTTCGAAACAACGGAGCCAATATTGCCTCATGTTTTTCCATCGACGTGCCGGGCATGTACAATACCGTTCCACATGCGAACCTTATGACAATTTTCTGCATGGCCATCGAAGAGCAACGCATAACACCATTTTAAAATGCAGCTGGTGTCGATGTGGACACCTTTCTGGAACTATTAGAGTGTGTATTTGTAGGCGACAGTGGTAGCACATCAAGGACATCAGTATCTACAAAAAGTGGTGTCTGTATCGGATCTCGGGTGGCGCCGCAACTATGTGATCTGTTTCTAGCTGCACACGGTAGAGAAATCGACAGCAGCCTAAAAAAGACAAGTATCAAGGCCATTTTCAGGTATATGAACGATTTCCTTGTATTCTGCGCCACGCAAGTAGATGACCAGAATAATGAATGCACTGAAACGGTTCTGAAGTGCTTTCAAGATATTTGCCCGTATCTGTTTCATTCACATATGCATTACCGGCGAAAAAGTCCATCAAATTCCTCAATTTAGCTGTCGCGATTCAGCAACAACACGTGTGGTTGAGGTATTGCCGCGCACGGCCGTGGAAGCAGCGCCCGGTTACGAAATTTTGGAAGATTCGCGTTTATTCCAACTCAGGACGTAACTTTTATCATTTCGTCTTACTTTCTTGTTCTTGAAAGTACCTGTTCATTCTCACCACGAAAGCTCGATGCTCGAACCTTCTGGGCCGAATTTCGCGATGCCGACGCAGACTAGATCGACGAGATCCCCGAGCACGTCAAGGACTCGATCCAACACTACGAGCGCGTGGCACGCCATAACGAATGAACTGCGGACCAGTACTTGCAGAACCTCTACGTTTGGCTGGAGAGTACTGCAGGGCAGTGGTTCGAGAACCACGAGGCTTCACTCACTTCGTGGGACATCTGCATGGCCGAGTTGAAGCTGACATTTACGAGCCAACACTGACGGCAGCGAACGGAGGATCTGCTTCAAACACGACTCCAAGCCTCCAACGAAAGCATGACCAACTTCGTTGAAGATGTGCGACGCCTAAGTACGCGCGCCGACCTGCTTGCCCCCGACGAGAAAAAGTTGCGGTTTCTCATGAAAGGCGTGAAGTGTGAAATCTTAGGCGGACTTATTCGTAACCCCCGACGACCGTTGAAGAATTTGTGACCGAGGAAACTAACATCCGAGCGAGCGCTCTCGGCCAGAGCTGGTCATTATCGAAAACTCGCCGGTGTATCGACATTTACCACCTCCTTAACATCTCGCTTTGATGTCGACGGTGTCGGTATAGAAACCCTGCGCGAGATCATCCGGTACGTCATCCGAGAGGAGCTCCGAAAGCTGCTCCCCACTGGACAGTACCCGGCGTCGCTCTCAGTCGCCGAGAGCGTAAGCGACGAGGTACACTGGGTCTTGCAGCCTGAAACTCCCATCAACGTATTAGCCCTTGAGGAACCGACGCTGTCCTACGCAACTGGGGCCTGCCAATCACCGCCACCTGTTTTTCCCTATCTGGCCACTCCACGTCATGAACATCCAGTACCGAAGTACTCCCGACGTCGCGAAGAACGGCTCCAGTACGTCCGCCCGGCACGACCGACGTGTGGGGAAGGCCGACCGGCACCCGTTGTGCTACCGCTGCGGGGAAGTGGGCCACATTTATCGCCAATGCCCCTACAGACAACTTGGCCTCCGCGGGTTCAACCCGCACGACCTGCGCCCACGGTACGGCGAGCGCCCACGTGACATCGCCGTCCACCGTGTTCGCCGTCCACCGTCTCCTTCGCCCGCCTTACCGAGAGGGGCTCGCTCGTCTTCACCATGGCGTCCTGCACCACCTGTCCATAGGTCCCGCTGGGAAAGCATGTCTCCCATGCCCCGCCGGGAAAACTGAGTGCGGCAAAACACGGAGGTGGTATTGCGGAGGACGAGCGACGCCAATATCCTCCACAAAGGTCGGAGGGCTCTCACACCGGCGACGAGACGCATCGGAACGACACTTCTGAGACAGTGTCGAATAAACTTAACATTACCATAGATGGCCACGACGCGAAGGCACTCGTCGGCACCGGAGCAGACTTTTCCGTTTTGAGTGGGAAGCTCTCTTGCCGCCTTTGGAAAGTGATGACCGAAAATACGAACCACCGGCGGACATCTCATCACACCAGTGGGAAGGTGCTCAGCGCGCGTGGACATACACGGAGAGACCTGTCCCGTGAAATTCATCGTCCTCAAGGACTGTTGGAGAGACGTCATCCTTGGCATGAACTTCCTGTGTGAGTACGGTGCCATGATCGGCCCTGCAGTGAAAAAGCTTACGCTGCGAAAGTCCGTCCTACCTCAGGAAGAATCAAAAACGACACCAGCCGCCGTCCGAGTCAGTGTGGACCAGGTGAACCTGCCGCCGCAATCGAGTGTTCTTGTTTCCGTTGTGACCAATGCATTAACCTGCGGGTAAGTTCTGGAAGTCAATGTCCAGTTGGTTCTTGAAAGTGTAGTATGCCTCTCAAGGGGCGTACCAGGGCTGCAGGGTGCGCGCACTGTGGTCCTCGTGACGAACTTTCGATAGGAGGCGAAGCACCTTACAAAGGTGCCCCTGTAGGCGACGTCGAGGAGCTCCATAACGCCACCGAAATCACCGCGATCTCCGATGAGCCGCACCGCCATCCTCAGCCGTACGGCACGCCTCCGCCGCAGCTTGACGTTAACCCCCAAGCTCAGTGCCACGGAACGACATCAGCTTAAAGACCGCATCGCCGATTTCAGCAACTGCTTTGCAACGACGTCGAAAGTACGCTAGGCAGCAGTTGCGAAACATCGTGTCGTTACCAACGAGGATGCGCTTTCTGTGTATCGGCCGCCATAGCAGGTATCCCCAAAAGAAAAAGGGGCCATTCGGTCATGAACAAGTGCAAAACATGTTTAACTACGACATCATCTAGCCTTCAAGCAGCCCGTGGTCCTCTCCAGTCGCACGGTGAAAAAGAAGGACAAAACACTTCGATTATGCGTAGATTACCGGAGGCTTTAACGTAGGCGACAAGAGGGCGTGTATCCGCTCCCCCGCATCGATGACACATTGGACCGGACGCGTCACTCCCGATATATCTCATCGATGGATTTGAAGAGTGGCTACTGGTAGATTGAAGTCGACGAACGGGACCGGGAGACGACTGCCTTCGTCACGACCGATGTACTGTAAGATTTCAAAGTGATGCCCTTCGGACTGTGCACGGCACCGGCAACTTTCCAGTGTGCCATGGACACCGTACTGGCAGGCCTCAAAATTCAGAACTTTCTCGTTTACCTCGACGACGTCATAGTATTTTCGGTGAACTTCGACGAGCACTTGCGACGCCTTCCAGCCGTTCTTCAAGCAATCAGGACCGCTGGATTCACCCTCAAGCCGACGAAGTGCCTGGAAGTTCGTAGGCCACGTAGTAAGCAACGAAGGTGTTCGTCCTGCGACTGAGAAGATTCGCGCTGTGGCGGCACTTCTACCGCCTGTAGTGTTGTTTGTTAACGGCAGGTGTCTCTCTTAACAATACTAACATGATTCTAACACACTATTATAGAGGGCACCGACTCATTGTCACGTTTTGTATATAGGTCATGACTAAAGACTGCCGCGGGTCTTTGCCCATTCGGCCCAGCTGAGGTTGTCTAGTCCCGGTCTCTACACCGCCCACCGATAAGAGAGCCGTCCGAAGATTCCTGGAACTTAGCGCGTTCTACAGGCGGTTCGTTCGGAATTTCGCCGAGCTTTCTGCGCTGCTCACGCACCTCACGAAAGACATCGTGAGCTTCGGAATGGGGAGAAGAACACCAAAAGACATTCGACGAGCTGAAGCGACGACTCCAGTCGCCACCCATTTTGGCCACTGCGACCAGTCAGCCGAACAGAAGTTCACACGGGCGCCAGCAATACAGGACCTCTGCACGGTACTAGTCCAACGACAAGAAGGTAAAGAGATAGTAAATGTCTACGCGTAGTCGGACGTTATAGAAAACGGAACAAAATTCCTCGACGAACAAAAAGGAATGCCTTGCCGTCGTCTCTGCAATCACGAAATCCCGCCCATACTGTAGTGGAAGACGGCGAATATGTTTACTGTACTTCCCGGTTGCTCGTCCTCGAGAGGCCGGCAATGCAGGCCCGCCAACCCTGGTTGTCGGCCGTCGTTCAGAGCTCGCAATCGGAGTCCAAGTCCGGGCCTGCGGATCGTCCTTCCAACGCCAGCGCTACGCAGGCTGGCTTTCCAGGGCTATCATAGCGCGTGTCTCGCTGCGGAAGCACTCCGAAACGTCATGGCCCAGGCCGGTATGGCCACGCCCGCCGTTCCCTCCGGTCCTGGTCAGAACCTCGCTGGTGGACCGCTCCGGAGACCGCCATAAGCCAGACCAGCCGGAACGACTCCATCGTTCCTGCACGGCCCCAGCCTCGCGCAGCACGCTCTGATTGGTGCCAGCTCGTCTGTTTCCGGCCGACTGTCTGTCACGTTCCCTCCACCTCGTTGTTTTCCACCCTCGTCTCCCACAACTTACACGCAAACCCTTTTCGACTGGTCACTGACCCCCATTCGATATGCTAGTTAGCGAGGCTAACGAACGAATCGGGACGTCTCGCTCGTTGGAGCCTAAAACTGCAGGAGTACGACGTGACCGTGGTCTATAAGTCAGGCCGAAAGCACAGTGACGCCGACTGCCTTTCCAGAGCACCCGTTGAGTCAGCTACTGGCTGTGCCACAGACGACGACGATAACAATCAGTTTCTTGGCGCTGTAAGCGTTAACAGTTTCTTGGCGCATAAGCGTTAAGCAACAGCAGGATGACCCCGAGCTGCACGAACGAATCGACCGTTTGGAGGGCCGAGGGGTACGACTCCACGAGCCTTCTCACGTGCCCTGCCAAAATTCGCCGTCCCGAGAGGTATTCTCTTCAAAGAGAACTTCGGGGACAGCAACTCGACGGGGATCCTTGTAATTCCCACTAGTCTTCGAGAAGAGATATTCGAAGCCTGCCACGACGACCCGACATCGGGTCACCTTGGCTATACCAGGACCCTTGCAAGAATCCAAGAGAAGTACTACTGGCCCAAGCTCCCGAAGACTGTCCACTTCTTCACAAGATCATGCCACGAGTGCCAGCGACGGAAGAAACTGCCGAAGAAACCAGCAGGCCACCTGCAACCGATCGAGCCCCCAACTGCACTGTTCCAGCAGATCAAAATGGGTCTTCTTGAACCTTTTTCGCCGTCAACGCACCGAAAATGTTGGATGATCGTGGTAACTGATTATCTTACCCTGTAGGCCGAGACAAAAGCACTCCCGTCGGGTACATCTGTGGAAATAGCCAATTTCTTCGTTGAGTCTATATCCCGCTGACACGGCGCTGCCCAAGTCCTGATTAGAGACCGAGACTGCTCGTTTATGGCACAGCTAACTCAGGAGCTCCTCCGGCTCGGCTACACCTACCACCGTCGAACAACGGCATACCACCCGCAGACCAACGGGTTGACAGAGCGATTGAACACGACCATTGCCGGCATTATTTCGATCTACGTGGACGTGGAACACAAGAAGTGGCATGAGATGCTGCCTTTCGTCACGTTTGCGTAACAACAGAGCGGTTCAAGAAACCACTGGGATTACCCGACAATTTCTCCTGGTGCACGGCAGAAAGGTGGCGACGGTGCTCGACGCCAGGCTGCCTCACGACCCGACGGAGGACGGGACCGACGACGTCCAGGTCGTCACCCAAAGGTCAGAAGAGGTCCGTCAGCTAGCCCGCGTTCGGATAATGGACCAACAACGTGTGGACGTTGCCCGGTACAGCTATCGCCGCCGCGACGTGGAGTTCCAGCCAGGGGAGACAGGGTGTGAGTATAGACGCCCATTCGCCACAGCGACCTCAGCGAGAAACCGTTCAAACGTTAAAAGGGTTTATCTCTGTCGAAAGAAAAAGAAGAGCATGTGCTTGCGCGTGCCACTGTGCGCCCTTCGTTTTGCCATAAGCGTGGAAATTCTAGTAAACCTTTGGTTGTTAGTCAGCGTTAGTCCTGTGTCCTTCTTCAACTTTTGTCCCATCCTTTTTGCGGTGTTTTCTTAGAGCGCAGCTCTTAGGCGCCCGTTTCCGGCTTGAGCGTCGGCGTCGGCGTCGCGTTGCGTCGGCGTTGGCGTCGCTGTCGGCGTCGCTGTCGGCGTAACCGCGCGGTGCATTCTGGGAAATGTCCCACAATGCGCCGCGCGAGCCCCTCCCGAGGTCACGTGACCCCCCCCCCCCCGGAGGAGATTAAAGAATGAGGGGAGGAGGAGGAGAAGGAGGAGGAGGAGGAGGAGGGGTATACCCTCCCGTCAGTGCCCTTCCATCCTTGTCCTCAAGAGCTGCGCTCTAATTCGGTGTTACAGGAAATTGTAAACGGCTTTCACTTTTTTTTTATTATGTCGCTCAACCAACCAGCAGAGCAAACGATCCTGTTACTTTGGA
>JAZHYW010042761.1:0-11146 GCA_037355805.1 Ixodes ricinus
AAATCAACCATGGGAACTATAAATATGCACTGGGCGCGGACATCTTAGTGGATCTTTGTTTCAGTACAGCGCTTACAGATTATAGTGTTGAATTTGCAGAATATGATGGCCAACGAAATGGACAGAATTTATATTTACCCATCCCAAGAGCCACATTAGTTGAAACGTGCAGTAAAGTGTGGTGTTTATATGTTAAATTTTTGGTGAATCATTTTCAGCTATCCGATAAACACTTACTAATTCAAAATAGCGCAAGGACGACGGAGGAAGAACGAAGGCAGAAAAGAAAGCGCTACCTGGCAACTGGCGTTTTATTTATAAGGAGAAAAAGACGAAAAGAAGTGAGGGTATTTCAAAGACAAAAAAGGAAGATGGAAAAAGAAGTAAGAAGATAAAAAAGGTTCGAATAGGAAACTGAAGGATGTTTTTTGTAATTATATACAACATATTATGCAGCAAAAATTGAAAAAAAGATAAAGATAATAAACAAATTGAAGAAATTAAAAATAAGTAGAGAAGAAAAAGAACAAAAAGAAAAAAGGAGATGAAAAGGAAGTTGAAAAAAAAAACCAGAAAGAGAGAAGAGGAAAAATATTTCAGTGACAAAATCACGACCGGCTTTATTAGGGGCGACCAGGTCACCCGAGGCAGCGCGAGCGCGCCGCATTTGTTTTTGCTTGTTTAGTACTTTCTCTAGTTCGCTGAACCGCCACCGCGTTTTCTGGCGCTGTAGCTTAACACACTCGCAGACGCTTTCGCGTGTGTATCTGCTGGTGTCCGCGCTCACGACCGGCGACGTTTTGAGGATAATCGGTTGTATTTTAAGGACTTTTCATCGTTATTGCGATTGTACGTTCGGTAAAGAGCTGGTAGCTGATCTAGATCGCATTCTTCTCTAAACAAACTATAACAAACTTCCCCTGGCTATACTCAAATGCGCTACTGTACATCACTGCCTCGCGGCAACCTTGACCCTCCAACACTTTTCCTGAACCGAGTGGAGGTCCAAAAAACAACGCATATCCACCTCCTAGATGTCATCATCGGCCAGCATTTCGATTTCCATCGCTATGTCCAAAACGTCGTGTCCGGGGAAAGTTGACTCTTTGGCTTCGTCATTCGGTTCACAAGAAGAGACAGTCCCGATGTGCCCAGATTGCTGTTCACAGCACTGGCGTTAGCCATCCTGAGTTTGCTGCTCATGTGCGACTCGGCAACCAGGCAACTGCGTTGCCTCCTCGAGTCGGTGCAACGTCGCGCTTCCTACCTTATTATGAGGCGTCAACTGGCCTCCGAACACTATCCTATCCAGCACCGCACCTCTTCCGTTCACTCGGCAGGGACCCGCTTCAACATCGACGTCAGGTAGCGACCAGGCGGCTCCAGCCACTTTTCTGCTACCGGACTTCACGCTTCCTTGCCTCCTCTCCTGTGGTGTACTCGCACTAGTGGACTGCAGCTCCTTATAACCCGTACGCTTCGTCACTAGAACTCCTTCGCACCCCGTGGAGTGCAACTTTAAAATCACCCCCTCCCCCTCTCCCGCCAGTCACCAGTTCACTACCAATCAACAGTGTCTCACTTCGAACATTCACCAAGAGCGTCACGGCCCACCTGTGGAGCATTTAACTCTGAGTTTTTATTCCGATCACGGAGTAGGCTCCAGTAGGCGGACTCGGATGCACCGTCCTCGTACACCCTACTGATGCTTAGCCTCACAATACTGACCAATCTGCTCGAGAAAACTATATTATAGTGACTCTTTTTAACTTATTTTATTGACACTAGGTGCTAGCATTAGCGTCCGCCTATTAATGCAGGCAGAAATAATCACGTTTCCATTGCCTTCCATAGCGCGCTTTTGGTGTTGAACTAGGCGGAGCATAGCAGAACACGCGGTCCCTCCAAGCCGTTCACGTGATATTTCATGGCCCGCGCGCTCCCTTAGGGACACGCGGAGTGAGCAGGTCGCCCCTATAAAGCCGGTCGTGGACAAAATATTGTGTAGGAAGGATCTTCAGGGATGAAGGCCGAGGTAAAACTGTTCTTTTTGTGATAAGGCTACTGAAGGAGCACTGAGGCAGGCGTCGCCCTTGGATAGTATGACGTGTGCTTCGAAGAGTTCTCTACTCCTCTGACCAGAAAACCGTTTGAGTACTTTCGTGTGCTCGGAGAGTGGGGTACACAGACAGTATCTTACATGCACTGCAAGATGTCCCGCGGGAGATGACCTTAACGCTAAGGCATGTTCCCTTAGCCTGACATTTAGACAACGTCCGGATTGTCCCACATATACCTCTCCACACGAAAACGGTATTTCGTACACTACACTGCTGATGCAGGTGACATATTGGTGTTGCTGCTTTACAGTATATTCTGCAGTTTGTTCCTGCTGGTTGTTGATTTTTGGGCATAGCCTCCTTAGTTTATCAGGAGCTGACAATACAACGTGTACATCAAACTTGGAGGCCGCCCGCTTCAAGTTATGGGAAATGCGGTGTATGTATGGCACAACAGCCGGTGGGCGTCCCTTGAGGTTATTTCTTGTTGGTCTTCCACTTGATGTAATCATAAATTCAGCGACATCGAGCAGAATCGAATTAGGATATCCAGATGCCGTGAGTCGTTGAATTTGAGAATTAAAACTCTTACCGGCTGTATGTTCACAAGCTTTTTCGAGGGACGCACTTAAACAACTCCTTACGATCCCTCTCTTGATTAGCTTTGAATTGGCAGAGTCATATTGTAAGAGCATTTTCTTTGATCTTGGATCCTAATTCGATTCTCTTCGATGTCGCTGAATCCATGATGACATCAAGTGGAAGACCAACAAGAAATAACCTCAAGGGACGCCGACCTTGATGAGTGCTCGACTGACGTCGTTCTGACAGAAACTTGGCTTTCTGCTAAATCAGGAGGAGCTGAAAGTTTTGACGGCAAAAAGAATTACACTATTTATCGCTATGACTGTGATATCAAATCTAGAGGCACTGTCCAAATTGAAATTACTGGATATATTGTATCTAAAGTGGTCATTCTCAGTTCCCACCTGGAACTTGTCTATTTTAGTGTGCAACTCGGTCAAAAAAATATAATTTTGAGCATGTCATCAACCACCGAACGAAACATCGACTTTTGTGAACAAGTACATAATGTTCTTAATAGCTTAGTTGCGAGGTTCCCACTTTCTCCGTTATTTTTTCTGGGTGACTTTAATCTCTCTGAAATTAATTAGTCCGTGAGAAATTACACTCTCAGTGCAACGTCGGTTGAGATATATTTCTTGAACCAAAGCTAAGATTTTAACTTCACTCAGCTTGTCACTGAAGCCACCGGTACTGGTTCTACATCGGCCAATGCACTAGACATAATTCTTACGACGGCATCTGACCTTGTTTAAACACTGTCATATTTTCCTGGCTTAAGCTACCATTGCTGCATGCACTTCCGTCAAATTACTCTCTAAGGCAATCCGAGATTATAAAATGTATTATTATTGAATCAATAAAAACAACTTGAAATATTTAATAAAAGTTATTTGCATGGCTTTTTTTCCCGCTCCGCTGATCATAACTGGAGCATATTTAAAAACAAAGCAGCATCCTTGATTAGCATATATCTACCGCTTTGTACACTTTCCGACAAAAAGACTTTCCCCGTGGCTCACTATCGCAATAAAAAAGGCTGCTCAACAAGAAAAAGCGTCTGTTTCGGCTAGCAACACACACAAATATTTCCGCGCACAGGTGGGCATACCGAGAAACTTTTTCCACTTATCGCATTGCTATCAAAGATGTAAGGCACATATTTTTAACATTACGCTTCTATCGAGTATCGATTGTAACCCATCACAGTTTTGGAAGAGTATAAAACCCCCAAAAATATCATATTTTGTGGATTCATGAAATCACGTCATGCGCAGTGAAAAATATCGTTCTGTGATAAACGACGTTTTTTCGGTTATTTTTCAGTTCCTTCTGTACACGCAGTGCCACATTTTCGTAACCGAGAGTTTTTTTGTTTTTTTATTTACATTGCAACTACATCGTCCTGTTGTCATTATTGCAGGTTTTTTTTTAGAAAACATTATTACAAGTGGAAAAAAACGTCATTATCATCAATGGATGCAATATCTTTCTGGAGGTCGTTCCACCCTCTAGTGGTATTGACAAAGAATGAATTAGCAAAACTGTCAGTCCAGTAAGTGGGAACAGCAACCTTTCTAGAATGATCACAACTGGAAGAGACGTAGGATAGGCCCATAGAATAGGTGGCTTTATCAATTCCTGTTTTGTTGCAAAAGACACAGTGGAAGAATCTTAGCCTTAGTTTTTTTCTTCTACATTCGAGTGTTTCCCATCCCAGCATAGCTTTTATATCTGTAACACAAGCATAAGGGTCATAGTTGATCAGTACAAAACTGCGCGGCCTGATTTTGAATTGTTTCTCGTTTATTTATGAGGAAGTCGTAATAAGGGTCCCACACAACGCACGCGTAATCAAGGATCGTTCTTACTAAAGAAAAATAAAGTGTTTCTTTAATGGACCCTGTTGTTTTTCCTAATAGACCCTGTTGTTACTGATTTCATGGAAATTATGTATATAATCAGGAAATTTAAGCATTCCTCTTGTTGTGGCGATATGATAATATGGAATTACCCGGATAATAATGAAATTATCATCACTCATATTCACACAGTCTATTCAGTGCACCACAGTGCCATATGGTTGGAAAGAGGGGAAGGTAATTTCTTTTCACACGTCCGGCAATACACAATCTCCATTTTATTATAGGCTCATTTGTTTAACGGGGACTACCTGTAAAATGTTAGAACATGTCATCTATTCGAACCTCGTGTCTTTTCTTGAGTCTAATTCATATTTTAGCCCATTTCAGCATGGTTTTCAGAGATAATATTCCAGTCAAACGCAACTGCTCTCCTATACTCTTTACGTAGCCTCAGGCCTTGACCATGGATCGTTTTCCGGCTGCATCTTTTTCGACTTTTAAAAAGCGTTTGACAATGTACATCAATAATCACTCCTTAAATCAGCACCTTAAATATTGACCCTAACGACATCAAATGGATTGAATACTTTTCGATTAACCGCGCCAAGTTTGTAACCGCTAATGCCTGTGCCTCCTTTCATTGTCCTGTGAAGTCTGACGTCCCTCAGGGTTCTGGTTTAGGCCTTTTGCTTTTTAATATATATTTATTACCTTCCCCCTTGCATTCAGTCTACTAGAACGTTATTTGCCGGCGACTGTGTTCTTTACTGCGACATATTGAGCCAACGTGATCACTCTCTTCCCGAATCTGATCTCGACAGTATATCTATAAGGAGCAATAAATGGTTAATGACTTCTAACATCAGCAAATGTAGGAGCTTGAAAATTACCCCTTACTTATTCCCCCAAATCCTGTGTTTATAAAATTCACGGTGTCCCACTAGAGCACGGCATATCGTACAAATACCTCGGAGTTCGCATAACTAGTAACTTGTCAAGGTATACCTCGGCAGCTTACGTCGCAATTTTTCTAAAGCCACTTTCTCTCAAGTTGATTTTATAACGCACACTCATTCGCCCGAAGCTCGAATGTGCGTCCGCCATATGAGACCCGGCTTAACGCATTCTTATCGATGGTATAAAATTTGTTTAGCATTGGTCTGCGCGTTCTATCGTCTCTAACTATTTGCGTCTCACTAGCGTTTGACTAATGAAATCTATTTTTCCGCTCCATGATCTACAATTTCAAAGCAAAATTTCGCATCTTTCACAATTACATAACATTTTCTATTTATAACTCATCACTGTGGCACGAACTTCTTTTACAACCTTAATACCTAACATTCCGCATTGATCGCAAGTTTAAAGTTGCGATTCCTTATGGCAGAACAAATAAATTTAGTGATTCATTCCTGCCCAAAACCAGCTCAGAGTGGTTTTGGGCATTCAATTGCCTTCATTGAAGACGTCTCATTCTTTAAGATGTTGGTCAGCTTAAACTTGTGTCGAGAGAAAGAATTAAGGGGAGAGAAGAAAGCAGCTGACTATCAAACAGCTTTAGTGAAGAAACTTTTTATTTCTATCTTTTACGCATCCTCTTCCTGTTCAGAAGTATCAATACACAAATTCATCTATATACACGCAAAAAACGTAGTCTGTACAAACATAAGAAAATTAAATTCTGATTATATTTCTAGAACACCCTCGACTTAGAAAATTGCTAACCACACCACATTTTTGATATAACCCGCCGAAAACCAAGCTATTAGTCAACTGACATTGGCACACCGCGACAATTTTTTTGTATGGATGGGGACGGACGGGGAGCTAACACACTTATCGGCGTGGTCTTTCATGGCCAGTGCCTCGGACGTCTCTCGAACAAAAGGGTTCTTGTTTGTTGCAAGTATTGCGATGTCTTGGAACGTTGCAGTGCATTTGCATGTTCTGCAGTGGGATGACAAATGGCCTCCTGACGTGCCTTCAAAGACGCCGCGTGCTCCCTGGTTCTGCCTTTGATGCATCTGCTTGTTTGTCTGTTAAAATACTTTCCGTAGGAGAATGTAATTTTATGGACAACCCCCTTCATGCATGGAGCATATTTTGTTCGGTGGGCGATGCCACACTTTGTCACTGACATTTTTTTTGTTATCCTTTCTGCACATGACATATAAATTTGTTTGGTGCAGATGTATTGACTGGAACGTCCTGCATTTTAGGATCTTCTTTAGCTCGTGTGAAATACCATGCATATAGGGAATTATCGCAATTTTTCGCCAATGTCCTTCTTTTTGTTCAATTATTGTCTTCTTGCTCTTCAGTTTTGTGCAGATGGATTCAAAAACGGCTCCCAGGAGACCCGTCGGGTGGTCAGATTTCCTTAGACGAGTAATTCGTCTTTCAATACTTGGTCCAATTTGATGATAGCACGATTTGCTTAGGGCGGAGAGTACCGCCGTTTTGGTAACACTCCTTGTAATAGATTTTTAATAGCCTGATTCAAAAGAAAGAAATAACTTTTACGACCGGCGTTCATACTGTCACAGACTGGCAAAAACTGGACAAATGTAAACTTAAAATAAAGGTTTAATCGGCCAACTTGTGCGAAACAGGACAAAGAACGGGCGTCGAGACAGCAGGAGAGCGGGCGGCGATTCGGCGTAACAGCAAGCGAGGGCGATACTGACACAACAAGGTCACGGGCAGTCCTTATCTAGTCAGCGTCAGCATCGCGAAAATTCGGCCCAGGAGGTTCGAGCATTGAGGGTTCGGGGTTAGAATGAACAGGCACTTACGACAACAAGAAACTGGGACGATAGGATAAAATGTTGGTCCTGAGTAAGAATAAACGCGAATCTTCTAGAATTTTGTGACAGGGCGCTGCTTACTCGGCCCTGCGCGCGGCATTATTCCCCTCCCCTCCCCTTTAAAAGCGGATAGTCTCGATACAACGCGAAAGGAAAACGAAAATGGCTGCATAAATACGGTGAGTGCAAATAAACATGCAGCGCCAGAATCCTAACGCGCGTAGAACAGCTTGAGGCGAACTACGTGGACCACTTCGGATCGTGGCTGGTGGCGTCCTGATGGTCAGATTCCGTCGGGGAGCACCTCGTAGTTCAACTCCCGAAGGCGGCTTATGAACTTGTAGGGTTTAAAGTAACAGGATCGTTTGCTCTGCTGGTTGGTTGAGCGACATAATAAAAAAAAAGTGAAAGCCGTTTACAATTTTCTGTAACGCCGAATTAGAACGCAGCTCTTGAGGAGAAAAATGGAAGGGTACTGACGGGAGAGTATACCCCTCCTCCTCCTCCCACAGGTCACGTGACCTGGGGGTCATGTGAACTCTCGGGGGGGGGGGTCACGTGACCCCGGGAGGGACTGGCGCGGTGCATTATGGGACATATCCCAGAATGCACCGCGCGGTTACGCCGACGGCGACGCCGACGCCGGCGCCGCTCAAGCCGGAAACGGGCGCCTAAGAGCTGCGCTCTAAAAAACAGCGCAAAAAGGACGGGACAAAAAGTTGAAGAAGGACACAGGACTAACGCTGACTAACAACCAAGGGTTTACTGGAACTTCCACGCGCGCACAGTGGCACGCCCAAGCACATGCTCTTCTTTTTCTTTCGACAGAGATAAACGCTTTAACGTTTCAACGGTTTCTCGCTGAGGTCCGCTGTGGCGAATGGGCGTCTTTACTCACACCCTGTCTCCCCTGGCTGGAACTCCACGTCGCGGTGGCGAAAGCTGTACCGGGCAACGTCCATACGTTGTTGGTCCTTTATCGGAAGGCGGGCTAGCTGACTTACCTCTTCTGCCCTTTCGGTGATGACCTGGACGTCGTCGGTTCCGTCGTCCGTCGGGTCGTGAGGCAGCTTGGCGTCGAGCATCGTCGCCACCTTTCTGCCGTGCACCAGGAGAAATGGTGTAATTCCAGTGGTTTCTTGAACCGCCGTGTTGTACGCAAACGTGACGAAAGGCAGCATCTCATACCACTTCTCGTGTTCCACGTCAAAGTAGATCGAGATAATGCCGGCAATGGTCGTGTTTAATCGCTCTGTACCCCCTTGGTCTGCGGTGGTATGCCGTTGTTCGACGGTGGTTGGTGTAGCCCAGCCGGAAGACCTCCTGAGTTAGATGTGCCATAAACGAGCAGTCTCGGTCTGTAATCAGGACTTGGGGAGCGCCGTGTCGGAGGGTGATAGACTCAGCGACGAAATTGGCTATTTCCACAGATGTACCCGACGGGAGTGCTTTTGTCACGGCCTACAGGGTAAGATAATCAGTTACCACGATTATCCAACGTTTTCGGTGCGTCGACGGCGGAAAAGGTCCAAGTAGACCCATTTCGATCTTCTGGAACAGTGCATTTGGGGGCGCGATCGGCTGCAGGTGGCCTGCTGGGTTCTTCGGCAGTTTCTTCCGTCGCTGGCACTCGTGGCATGATCTTGTGAAGAAGTGGACAGTCTTCGGGAGCTTGGGCCAGTAGTACTTCTCTTGGATTCTTGCGAGAGTCCTGGTATAGCCAAGGTGACCGATGTCGGGTCGTCGTGGCAGGCTTCGAATATCTCTTCTCGAAGACTAGTGGGAATTACAAGGATCCTCGTCGAGTTGCTGTCCCCGAAGTTCTCTTTGAAGAGAATACCTCTCCGGACGGCGAATCTTGGCAGGGCACGTGAGAAGGCTCGGGGAGTCGTACCCCCTCGTCCCTCCAAATGGCCGATCCGTTCGTGCAGCTCGGGGTCATCCCGCTGAAACGCTGCCATACTTTTAACGCTTACAGCGCCAAGAAACTGATCGTTGTCGTTGTCATCTGTGGCACAGCCAGTAGCTGACTCAACGGGTGCTCTGGAAAGGCTGTCGGCGTCACTGTGTTTTCGGCCTGACTTATAGACCACGGTCACGTCGTACTCCGCAGTTGTAGGCTCCAACGAGCGAGACGTCCCGATTCGTCCTTCAGCCTCGCTAACTAGCATATCGAATGGTGGTCAGTGACCACTCGAACAGGGTAGGCGTATAAGTTGTGGGAGACGAGGGTGGAAAACAACGAGGTGGAGGGCACGTGACAGACAGTCGGCCGGAAACAGACGAGCTGGCGCCAGTCAGAGCGTGCTGCGCGAGGCTGGGGCCGGGCAGGAACGATGGAGCCGTTCTGGCTGGTCTGGCTTATGGCGGTCTCCGGAGCGGTCCACCAGTGAGGTTCTGACCAGGGCCGGGGGAACGCCGGGCCTGGCCATACCGGCCTGGCCATGACGTTTTTGGAGTGCTTCCGCAGCGAGAATCTCGATATGATAGCCCCGGAAAGCTAGCCTGCGTAGCGCTGGCGTTGGAAGGACGATCCGCAGGCCTGGACATGGACTCCGATTGAGAGCTCTGAACGACGGCCAACAACCAGGTTTGGCGGGCCTGCATTGCCGGCTCTCGAGGACGAGCAACCGGGAAGTACAGTAAACATATTCGCTGTCTTCTCGTCGTGTTGTGTCACTCCCTGGGATACGAGCGAAGCACAGACCGATTGGGCGGCGATTACCATAGAGCGACATTACCGCAGAGAATACCACAAAGTATGGGCGGAATTTCGTGTTTGCAGAGGCGACGGCAAGGCATTCCTTTTTGTTCGTCGAGGAATTTTGTTCCGTTTTCTCACAACATCCGGCTATCCGCGTATTCGTTTCCATGTATTTCACTGCCGCTAACGCACTCCAGACTGGTACTATGCGGAGTTCCTGCGCGGCTTGACGCCCGTGTGCGGGCTTTCGGCTCGGCACTGGCTTGAGGTCGGTAAAAACTGCAAGCAAACGGGTGAAACAGTGGGTAGCTAATCGTCGCGATCAGTCGGCTAATTGATTACAGATCCGTTGTTGGTCGCTTGTTTGGTGGTGAAATAACCATGTGTTTCAATTGACCCAGACGAAGGCATCATCGAAACCACTGATTGCAACTCCATTTATGCACCAGACTTAAGCGCTGCGTGCACCGGCTTCAGGCGTCCGTTACCGCCGCGAGAACAAGCGCGCAATACCGGCGATCAGACGCGGCTGATTCAGTTCCGTGCTCGTTATATCCGCTTTGCGTTTGCTTCACAGTGGTAACTTTGGCGCGTCCCGGTTTCCACGCGCTTCAAGTCGTTGTAAAGAGTTGATTAGTGGTTTTCGATGACGCTCTCTAGTTTCAATTGGAACCATATGTTTATTTCACTAATTAAAAAGGTTAATTAACGAATTTTAATTAATCAGCCGACCTATCGCAACGTGTGAGCCACCCACATGATGCACCCCTGGCCGTATAATTCACCTGCACAAATTGTATCAGTGCATCTTTTGCGGATTTTTTAAAATAAATCTGTTCGAAATTTAAAATGAACACCCGTATATATATATATATATATATATATATATATATATATATATATATATATATATATATATATATATATATATATATATATATATATATATATATATAATGATACATAGACGACGGACGAGGAGCGCGAGGCGATCGGCCTGGGCTCCGTGCACACAGGCGCTGCAGTGGGCAGTTTTGAATTAAAACTATCATTCGGAGGGCACCCCGTTCCCACTGCTCCTTCCAGCATTCCAGCACCGTAGCATACGTGGTGGAGGTGCGGGTC